>BGPR01000053.1:687688-744508 GCA_013235015.1 Araneus ventricosus | reverse complement strand
AAGTAAATAAATTTATGTAGATGTTGACTATAAGTAAATAAATTTATTTGAACTGAAATGTTTCGTTTTAAACTCAAAACTCATGGACAATGCTACATTTTGCAGCAAGAAACATCTATGATGAAATTAATTCAACTGGAACTACATTATATGAATTATTTTAACATTTTATTATTTTAATTGGATATATTTCGAAGAGGCAGCTATAAAGTCTATGTTTTCGAAATGTAGCGAGATTTATAACTAATTATTACAAATGCAAGGCTTATTAATGTAAACATGGATATGAGCAAATTTCAGAATCATATTTTATTTTCTAATTTATAATTCAGTTAAAGAAATTTCAAATGAATAAGCAAAAGATGATTCTATTATGGCTACAAATGAGTTAAAATTGGTAAAGAATAAAGATAAAGACATCTTTAATTCCAATGCTAATAATTTTTGAGGGTTAAAATATAGTATACGTAAAATATAGTAAAATTAGTTACGACTCAAATAGTCGTAACTAAAAAATTGGAACATATTAAATCTGAACCATTTGAAATTTTTAGTGAATTGTTATTTTTGAGCTGAATTCTTCAGGATGTCAAAAATGTAGAAAGTGAAAGATGTTTAAAGAGTGTTTAGTACGTTCTTATGTTTTATTTATTAATGTGCTATTTTTCCAATGAAACCATAACAATTATTTTGGAAGAACGAGCGCACACAGCAGTAAATATGATAATGCGCATTTATTAAAATTAAGAAATTAGCATTTTAATGAAATTATTTCGAAACTGTTTGCCAAAGTTTGTTATGCTCAAGTATTTCTCTATTTTTAAAATAAATGAAAATCGCACAGTGAATGAAACAACTCTCTCAATTGAAAATTTTAAATGAAAACTAAAAACATAGAGATGAAATATAAACTTCTCATAGAGACATAACTAGACTTACAAACTAATTAAATAACATTAGACACTTTATTTGAACTTATTTAAAAGAAATTTTGTCTTAACATACAAAGCTTGAAAATGGATTTTAGATATGAAACATGAATATTTTTCATTAAAAGAAATTGAGATTTAACTGAAACTTAAAGCAGAGTGTACAAAACACAAATAAATCTCTGTTAGCAACATCAGCAGATTCAAAGTTACTTAAAAAGTATGCGTATCACATACTTATAACAAGTTATTTCGTTCCGAATGCATTATGATTTATGATGTTATATAGGAATGAAGTATCAAGATTTCCCATCAGTTAAAATTAAGATAGTGAGTTAAAAAGGAAATACAGTCGACGCTCAGTTATAACGGCCCTGTGCGTCCCACAGCAAAAGGTCTTTATAACGAGTGGTCGCTATAATGGATATAATTAAAAATGTACACGTGCACGTTCAGCAGTTCCTTAAAAATAGGCTATTTTTAAAGAGATTTCAACTAAATACTTAATTTATTTTTTATCATTGGTATTAAAAATAAAATTTTATGAATTAAAAATATATTTCTGAAACAGATTTTAAAGTAGAAAATAAAGGGTGTTATATACTGACAAAGCATTTATTTTCAAATAATTAGAAATGGTTGTTTGTCTTTTCTGCATATGTGATACATAATTTTCCATTTCAGTTAAACATGATAAATAATGTTCTGTATTTTCTTGCCTATCGAAAAAAAACATTTTAAAGTCTCAATAGCACTTGAAACATTTTTTATTCTAGGCTATTTTAATTTCCGCGCTGTGGTGAGTGGTTATTCCCCCTTCCCCCTCAAAGTTGAACTGTAACACTGAAGACTCTACATCTACGAAGCTTGACAATACAATAATCAAGGTCATTTCAAGTTCACGTTTAGAAACATGTTCTTTTTCGAAAAATACCGGGAAGAGTGTCCTCTGAATTCGGACGTTATATTCGGATTAGACGACACTGGTCGGTCGTTATACCGGAAGTAAATAAACATAGAGTGCATAGGAAAACACAGTTCGGGATTTTATCACTGGTCTTTATAATGGAATGGTCTTTATAATGTGTGGTCTTTATAACGAGTGTCGACTGTATATTTATTAAACCAAAAATTAAATAGCTACACATGAATGTTTATAAATATAATTATATTATAAATGTCGAAAAAGAGATATAAAATTTGGTATTAAAATGCTCATGATAAATGAAATCTGTTTAAAACAAAAAGTTACCCAATCTAAAATTCTTAAAAAAACTGCACTACTCTTAAATAATTGATTAAATGAATGAATAATATCGAAGAAAAGCAAGCAAAGCGAAGTAAAAATTTAATTACTGCAGACACCCACCACACGCTGACCGCATATTTACCATCATTGTTGCTGTCCTCAAAAATATGTTTTCAATTTCTTTTCCGACATTTTTGTTTGATGAAAACCACCATTCCTTTCGTTATCATTTCTTGCATTTTGTGTTCCCTTTGATCGCACTTGTGGTTTGTTCATGTTAGGAAACGAACGGAAATATTGATTTTTATAAGAAAAACTTACTTTAGTTTCTACTTCTTCTTTAGTAACTAATAATTCAATTTCAGAATCATCTCACAGTTAGTGCGTTACAGGTCATTAGAGTTTGGAAAAGATTCATATACACCATGCCTCGAACGGGTTAATGAGTCAAAAGCAAGAGTTTCGGATAATTATAAGCTATTTTCCGTGGGGTGAATAATTTCTTGATCGTATATTTTTTTCTTATAACACTTTCTTTATGAGACGTTCCATGGCTTTTATTCAGAAAAACTTTTAGTATTTATTACGTTTGAGGGATATCCATATTTAAGGTATCTGACTACGTGCGGGAACGAATTTTTGAAAAAGCGCTTTAATGTGCAATTTCAGTTCATTTTCTGACTCAATATGATTCGAAACAACCATTAATACTAGTCAGGAAATTTTATGTCACTTGGGATTCAGTAAAATGGGATAATTTAGGTAAAAAAGGGGTAAAATTAGAGCAAAAAGCGAAACACTCTAGCAGAAATTCTAATCCATATATTCAAATTATTTCTCTACACAGCATATTTACAGCTATGGTGAAGGCAATGAAATAGGATCTAAGAAATACTTGCATTTACAGGAAAGTTATGGCCAGTCGAGTATTCTTTTATTCAAAATTTCACAAAATGCATAGGTATAATCAATATTAGGCAGCTCTAAATCAAAAACTATTGATCTCAAAACTATATGTCTAGTTCATTGCCTTTATTACACTTAAGACAACATATATACAAAATTTCAAGGAAATATATAGATAATGTTTTGAGATATCGTGTTTTGCGTAAGTGACTTTTGACGAAATATAAGTTTTCCAAAAAACGCGTTTAAAGTTTTAATTTACTTTTTATTAAAAATATATTTATTTAACTTCTTTTGAAATTTGTCACATTTGTAGGATATACCTTCTTTATTCAGAATCTTATCACATTTTTTCATTCTGAGAGCCCGTAATTTTTTTCTAGTGTTTTTTGTTCCTGCCAAAGACTGTCTATTAGAAGTGACGATTCTATGGTTATTGAGGTTAAGATATTATTTCAATGTATATGTTGGCCAGGAACTGTTCCCAGTTCATGAAATACTCTTTTACGACCATAAAATCAAACATTAAACAACAATTAAGCTATCGATATCCCAAAACGTGAATTTTGTAACTCCACAAATGTGCATTTTGGCAAAAATGTTCATAGTAGCTTGTCGAAACTCAAAATCTTATTCAAATGGACATGACTTGCAGATAGAGTGTATAATTAATCGAAATAAATAAAAAGCAAATTAATTTATACTTCAGAGTGCGGTGTATTGGGTATAACGAGGGAAAATAGCCAACTTCCGGTTTCGTTTTCAGCTACCGTGCTTTATAAAAATTCTATATCTCCGTTTCTATTCATCGTCAAAATAAAATAAACCCAGATTTAGAAAGCTAAATAAATGGGCTTTAAAGTAAAACCATAAAAAAAAAAATTGTGAATTTCGACCCAAAACCGTCTTTTAGACGTAGTCAGACCTTAAATACCTTTAGCAGTGCCCCAATGTGCACAAGATAGTCTATGATATTATAAATTTATTGCAGAGTATAACGTCTATTTAAAGATATCGTACAATAACTTCGGACTAATACGGGCTGATAGACAAAGGGAATAATTTTGAAACATAAAATTTTAATTTGAAACCATATTAGATGAGCATAATCTTTAGACTACCAGACAAATAAAATTCGTATAGGTAATTCCCTTTTGCTCATTAAAATATTTATTCATGACATTATATATGCAGTGATCACAAATTTATAAGCTTTTCACTATCAAGAATTTAATAATTCATAAACTGATTATTGATCAGTCATTTGAACAATGGGACCTTTCAACAATGATACGATAGTATAGAATGATAAGCACGCACGCACGCACGCACACACATACACACATACATACACACACACATATACACACACACACACTGCTTTCTCTTTTATGGGTTCAAAAGTATTTTTTCTTTATTCCAACAGTACTACCCACGCTTTCTCTCTTGTGACAAATGTTTACTACAAACTACCTTTGTAACATGAATCTTCCTGTTTCAGTCAGTAAAAGTCTGTCTGAACAATCAAACAACCAAAACTATCCGATTTGAACAAAACTCTACTCTCTTCAAAAATGATCTGAGAGCTCTCTACACATGAAGTATTTCCACTTGGAACATCCCGTATATTTATCCTTCAATATTTTCAGGACGTTCTAAAGTTGAAAAAAATAACAAAACACAAACGCTTATTTTTAAGAGTTTTTGTTGCGACTGTTTGACCTTTTTTAGTTTTGTTATCCACTTGCGTGGATCTCAGAGTTGGTTCTTTCTTCTTTTGATAAAATGAAAAGTCCGATATGGGATCGTGTAGTAGCTCTGCTTTACGTTAATAAGCTACGTTAAAGCTTACGTAGGTCTTGTTGATTAAAAGTCCGTAGTTTTTAGAACAAAGAGAAGTTATCTTGAGATATCGTCTTTTGTTGTAAGAGAGGCAGAGAGGAAAAACTTATAGAAATGAAACATGGTTTGGATCTATTGTTACGAAGGATATAATCAAAAATAAACCATTGTTCCTTTCACAAAAAAGGAAAAAAAACATTCTGCAATTATGATAAGAATAGTAAGGGTTCTTGAAATTATGTACGTTCTTAAGATTAAAAGATATTTCGATAATTACTTTGCGTAATTGAAACCAGATATGCATAGGATGCTATACAAGGCAGCAAATCGGAGCAAGCAGACTATTTCGGTATTAACTGAAGCGAGAAAAGATCATGACAATAAAAATTTATTTTAACATACTTTTATGTTCAAATACTCATTGGGATTCCCACAATGGTTAAAAAAAGTCATCAATAAAGAGCCACCTGAGAGAAATAAATTAAAAAAAAGAAAACTAATGTCTTATTTTGAATGAAGGAAGAAAATATTTTCTGGGCGCAATTTTCGACTAATTTTGAAGAATAATATGATTGAAATGGCTGACTTAATTGGATAAAAATGCCCTAGCTTTCTGTTCTTATTTCTGATTTTTCTTTCAATGAGAAATTTTTGATATTGTAAACAAGAAAGGATTCCTCTGTGCTACAATTTTTTATAAAACAGAGATATGTCAATTTCCCTTTCTTTCAAAAATTTAAATAAAAACCATGTGAAAATATATCTATTTACTTGATAGCACAGATATTCTTCAATGTACTCAGGATGGTCTGAATTATTGCCTCCATGACAGCAGAAGTGGCACTACATTCATGGAGTAAAACATATAGAGTAGGGGTAAGTGTAAGTAATTTATTCATAAATTTCTCATTCGTGACCTATAAAGTGTGCATGTTTGTCTTCAGTCCTTAAATATAAAATAGGTTTAAATAATCAGCTCCCTGATTAGAAAACTTAAAAAAGTTTTCAGTAGGCATATAAAGATAAAATTTGAAGGAATTTGAAACAAATATTATTAAATGTTATATTCCTTAAAAATGCACCATGAAAAAAATATTTTTTGACTGTCTTTAATAAATATTAATGTCGTAATAATCTTCGGTAAAGGTGAATGAAATGCTTTATTTTGATATATTGTTTAATTAAGATTTTATTACAACAAAATATCAAACATTTGTTATTATATGAATTACAATAAACACTTTCTAGTTATTAAGTTTTTAAGATGTTGCTATCCGATAACTAATGTCGTAATAATCTTCGGTAAAGGTGAATGAAATGCTTTATTTTGATATATTGTTTAATTAAGATTTTATTACAACAAAATATCAAACATTTGTTATTATATGAATTACAATAAACACTTTCTAGTTATTAAGTTTTTAAAATGTTGCTATCCGATAACTCGATTTAGTATTAACATCTGATCTACTGAAATATTTCGTCCACGAATTATTTATCGATCTACGGAGATCATGTCGTCAAGAAGCTTACAAAGCTATTTAATAAATAAAGGCAAAATCGTAATTGCAGACATTTATTTCGACCTAAAATTTGAAGGTAAACACAGAAACTGAGTTTACAATTTTTAAAATTTTACTTTTTAATGTAAAAAGTGAATTCTATATTTTGCTATTGTCAATTTTTTTTTATTTTTGATGTATTTGTTGTGTACTGGATGTTGTGTTTTGATTTATATTGCTAGAAAGGTATATGTTATTTTTAGTTTTACTTATTACAAAAATTCAAATGTTTCAAGCAAAATTTACAGTTCCGCATATCTAACAAAATGGCTAACATATATAATTTGCTGCCTTCTCTATTCGTTTAAAATATTCTTTATAAGACGCATAGTTTTCCTGAAACTACACTTCTCTCACAATAATATGAAAAGGACCATTCAAGTAATAGTTTGCTAGGCATATTCTGAAAACGAAAGCCTCCTTTTCCCTTTTTATTATTAAATAATAGTTTATTTTCATGCGAAAACCACTTCCATAAAACCAACCATTTTACTGCCCGTGATATAAACTGTTCGCTATTGTGCTTCTCAACGAAAATTTCATTGTTTTCTCTAAAAATCATCATTGACGATCCTTTCACTTTGTTTGACAGCATATTTTACAACACCGTAAAATCACAGCAATCTAAAAAGAAATAGAAGGGAATAAAGCTATAATAATTTCCATGCGTTTTTACTAGGGCTGTAGGAATTACGACTTCCTTTATAGGGTAAAAGTTTAAAGATGTACGCCATTGTGATTATACTCGTCTGATTACTATCGTAACAGGCCGGAAATTGGATTTTCAGAGGACATGTAGCATACAATGAGTGTGAAACCACTTAATGCTGGTTTCACATCACCTTTATACAAAGCCCTTCCGTGTAATGCCTGAAATACTATCATGAGTGATAAAATTATGGGGGAAAAACGTATTTGAAGAATAAAAGATAATAAAAACGTTATTTTTTCACACTTTTAAAACATCCTTTTAGTGGCACTTTTAGTACGAGATTTCTTTACAACGTCGTCGAAAAGATACTGATAATGTAGGAGAAATTGCTGGGTGATGTTTATTGTGGATACCTTTGAAGAGAATTTATTACACTTTTGCGATGTCTAAGTACGAAGTTGTAAAAAATGGATGGATTGCTTTTTTGATTCATGGAAATATGAATTATGATTGTAGGATTAATTTATTTTTAGTTGTATGTCTATGTATCATTTTTGATTACAATATATACTGTTGCAATAGGTAATTTTATTGATTATATAGCGCATGGTGTATTAATGGTACATTATGACCGTGTGTGTGAGTGCTGTTGTTTTAACTTTACAGATTTGAGCGTGTCTTCAGGAATCCGTAGAAAGAATTCAAGGGTAAAAATAATGCAAGACTTATTAAAGCTTCTACGATTGCACTTTAAAAACCAAGCACTAAACCGATGTCTACCATTTTTGTGTAATTTTCAGCTTAGGACGTATAAAAGGTAATTTGGTAGTAATAATTTATTAAAGTAGAAATTTGGATGCTCGGAAAGTCAGCTACAAAAAATCAGCGTTATGTAATTGGATAAATTGCACATAATCTTCTAATTATTTACGAACTTGTAAATGCACAAATACTACTATAGTATTTAGGCATGATTTTAACACCTTACAGATTTTCTATACGCATATAGACTTGATTGAAAAATCAAGTAAATTAGTTCGGTGGAGAATATTTTTTTTCTATTATGTACGTGAAAAGTGGATACTTTATTTCCCATTTTACAAGGAATTCGTAGTTTGATTTTGAAATTTGTCATTCGGCTTCATAATGATTCGCGTTTCAAGGTGATCATGAATGGCATATGAACGCTTGTTTTCCCTGTTACTGTATGAACTACAGAGGTCTGATGGTAAAGTCGGGAGGGTTCAGGTTCGAAACCGAATTCTACTAAAGATCTGCCGAGTACGTGGGCCTGGTGTTCGCTAAATCTGATGCCGAAGGTCAAACTTTCGCTAGTGTGGCACTGCAAGTTGCGCTGTCTCCATGGGACTGGATTACATCTGCAGTGATTTTACTCCTAGGGTCCACTCCAATGGTTTGAGTAGATTGTTGTTAATCTTCAGTTTGAAGGAAAGCATGGGATCCCTAACTTTTCAATCTTTCAGCTGATTGTTGGAAACAGGTTTACAATGAGCCGGGAAATATATCGTCAGTACACAAGCATTTACAAAAAAATGTACACATATATTCAAACACTAGTAGCACCCGCACGGCGTTGCCCGTGACATGGTTATTATCATGTTTGTGTTCGGAACCTGAAAACATTGAAGAGGTTTTTCACGTAGGTCATGGCATCTTAAGTACGCCCAGGCATGTATCTGGGACCTGAGATCTATTTTCTTGATACGATTATTAGAAAAAATGCAATGGAGAAATGAGTATGAAAAATCACTCAAAAAACCACAAAATATTAAATAAAAAATTTTCTAGATCGAATTTTAAAAATCGGGCTTCGAGGGGTGCATTGAGTCACCATTAGTACTACCTCTATGCCAAATTTCAGGGCTTTAAGTGCAATATTTTACACGCACGCATGCACACACACACGCACACACACACACACACACACGCACACGCACATTGCCTTTTATATATAGAGAGAAGCCAAAGTTCTTAATGATGTTGCTTTAGAATGCGACACTGATTTAAGAATAATTTAGTTTTAATTCATATCCATATTTAAACAATACCCGAATGGGAATTACACCATTATTAATTTTAATTCTTAAGGAACTGTATTTAAGAAAATAGACTAAAATCAATGTCTCACCTCTTTTCCGAATTGATATAACGGCTTTATTAGTGGTTTTCTTTCATATAAAAGCCTCTTGAAGGAGTTACATCAAGAATGATCAGAATATACGAATATACGAATGGAGTTTTGACGATTCATTAACAGATATAAGAGCGGGTACAGACATCACTCCTTGTAAAGCATAAAGAATACAGAATTGAGAATAATAACAAAAAAACCGAGTGTTCAGAGTACAGTTTATTCAGAGCTCTCTCTGTTGGCGCTCCGTTGAATCTCCAAATGATGCTCCGTTGTGTATTTTAGTTTCATCTGATTTGAGTTATTTTTCTTGGCACAAGCTAAGGTGGAATTGAAATTAGTGATGTTGATAGTTACTAAAATAGTAATGATATTGAAAGTATTTTTTCTTAAATGGAAGAGCACTAACAAATGGAAGACGATAAAGCACATGGTGAAACTGGATTTAAAGGCAAATTTCTGTAATATGGCAAGTCCCAGATGTGTTAGATACACTGAAAGGTTAAAATCACGCTTTTCTTCATTTACAAGTATACTATGTAAAAATGTAGCTCAAAATACTTTAAAGGAAAAAGTATAAAATGTAAATGAGTGAAAACAGAGCAATCTAATAAAATGTTACCAACAGTTAAGGGGACATACGACTCAAATTCGATACATTATATCTCTGAAGCATTGCAATTCACAAACTTGTTTTTTTTTCAGGAAAAATATCTGTTCTTTCTCTTATAGTACACACATTTCCAAATGTTTATATTGGTATGTATTTTTTTGAGAGAGTAATAAATATCGGTATTATTTTGGAGAAAAATGAGATAGTCACCTTGTGCGCATGATTACGGATAAAATATTTGTCTAAACACAATATTTTGAGTATCTAAGTAATACAAACAGTTTGTTTAAGAAACTGAACCTCAATTTATTAAGATTTAAATTTAATTTAATTTCTATCTTATATACCAATTTAAAATAAAAATGTTAAAAATTGTTAAAATTAATTTCAAACTTTTCTACCCCCCCCCCCTAAAAAAAAACTTCTTTGGAGAAAATATGTACAAAAATGTGGTTCAATTTGTAGAACATAGTACAATACATATTCAGTAAAAATTTTATGTAAAAATATTCACTTGTTCTTGAGATATCTTGCGCACAATATATACAAAAAACACATTTTGAGATATAGCGCTTTAAAGATATGGCCATATTCAACGTTTACGTTGAATATCTGATACATTTTCCTTCATAACTTTCATAATTATGGGATTTTTAACGCGGGTCGTTTTGAATTGCTCAGAAATGGCAGGGAAATAATATATATATATATATATTTCATCGAGTCGAATAGTTTTGAGGTTTAACAGTCGTATTCATTCGTAGCACGTACAGACGAGCGAATGCTTTGCAAACAGTATACTCTACTATTTGCAAAGCTTATCTGTTTTATGATCAATTCTGAACCTGGTTAAGATGACATAAGAGCGTCTGTTAACTGAAGAAGTATTTTTTGGTAATGATTCCTTGGGTGTAAAAGAAAGCCAAGTTTCCGAGGAGGAGAAATACACTTTTCAGAGATTTAATGAAAACCTCATGAGAACTGCCTGAATTAATTTGGAGACTATTCAAAATAACAAATAAAATGTGCTTAATTAAATAATTAACTATGTAGAGCGTAAAAGATTTGAATTCTTTCGCGATTTTTGTTTCTACTTTAATGGAATTCGAAGAAAAAGAAACCTCATACCTTAGGAGTCACTTCTGGGATACTCGCGCAAAAATTATGCTCTTCAAAGGAAAGAAAAGTTCTTATCTTTCTTAAAACGAAGGTATTGTTTGAGAAAACCAGAAAACATGAAGTCTTGAAGCGCACAGGTAGATTTCCTTGTTTTCTGTATTTAAAAGCGCATTCCTTTTCCTTTCTTATAGAAATAGATCCTTTCATAAAACTCTGCAAATGAAAGTACTGTTTTCTAGAAAAGTCGAAGTGTGCATTACTGTTGAAATTGTTACTACCTCATTTATTGTAGAAGGCATTATGTGCTTTTTGGAGGAGACTTTATTTAAGTTCTTATTTTTATTTAAATACAAATCATTTTATAACTTGATGTAATTCATAACTAAAACTTAACTTCTAATGCATAGCATTAGGAGACTGCTGCATATATTACCTTAGAAAATTAGAATTCTATTCCAATCAGTACATTAGAAGACTGCTGTATGATACTTTTTATCATTTAAAAATTATTTAAAAAAAATCCTGTATATGAGGGTTTTTATGTATATTTAATCATGCTCAAAATATTAACATTTCCTTATGAACTATACATATTCTGCACCAGTAGAGGTTTGGACTCTATATTATTACAAATGCTGTACGATTAAACAGTTAGGAGTTTACATGCTCAGCAGAACTAAGCTATCTGCCCTCTAATATTCTGAATATAGTTTCAAACTCTTGTCTCACTATACTACCACATGTGCGAAGGCTTATTTTATTGCTAATGAGGAATCAGAAGATTAGAAGTTGCCACAGTTGGTGAAAAAGAACGCATATATCGTATTTTCAAGTCACTTGAAAATGGGAAAGCACTTTCAAGTTTTCTCCACTGTAATATCCGTTTTAAAAGGGTCTATTCGGACCTCATCTATTCGTAATCAAAAAGTTAAAATTAAAGTTTAAAATTGACGAAAAATGCATCTTTCGCTGCTTGATAAAAATTTATTATAGCATGATAATATTATATTATTACTACTTATTTCTGGTTTATTGCATGTAAGACTAATAAAAGCGAACTTGGGAGCACGATTAGGTTTTCCTTAATAATTGTTTCTTCATTGATACCGTTTTGTTTCTTGTAAGAATAAAAAAATGACTGTATTAATCACTACTAAGTATTATAAATTCTAAAATATTTCATACAGCTATGATATACATTTATAATGAACTGCTTTAACAAATTCCATTCTATAATCTACTGAAATATCTTTAATGGGACTCTTGAAGCAGTTTAAAATACCTTTCTTTGAAATTAAGGCACCTTGATTTCATGTGGTTGCTTGAAATATATAACTCGATTAGATTCGTTAATCATTTGAAACAAACTCAAATTTTGCGACTGCTGCAGATCTGTCTAATTAACTTTAACAAGTATTTTCAAATTAGTTGAAAGTGGAATCTCATATTTGTTGAGAAGCGAACTAATCAAAGAAGATACACAGGAAGGCGAAATTCCTACTTTCCTTTTATGTCTTGAGGGCCAGATTTTCAGCCGCCTTCTGACGTGAGAACACCCCAATTTCTCACCAGATATCACAGACTTGATTTCCAGCTCATCGAACCACAAATTAGCCTCTTTTATAAATAACCTCGTTTCACGCTTCACGAGGCGCGGCAAATTCAACTCCTTTTGACTAACAGAGCCGTAAAGACATTAAAGTTTAAACAAAGTCCACTCTTGCCTATTACAGGTGAGATCGGAGGCTCCCCCATTTGGATAAAGATCCAGATTTCATTTCTTTAATTAATGACTCCTTTTAAATCAGAGTAATTTTTTTCTTCTTTCGGTAAAAACAAACGAAAAGAAATCAGTGAATTAAACATGGATGAGAGAAGAACTAGCGCAAAAGAAACTTCTCAGACTATTGTATTGCAACTTCGAATGAATGAAATGGAAATAAATTAACTTGCGTGAGACTTAATTTTTCTTACTTAGGAGGAAAGCGAAAATAAAGTATTGGTGTTACTTGGCATATGCGGCTTTGACTAATGAGGTTTTGATTAGTGCATAATAAGTTATTTTGTCAAGAACAATATTAATCACGTAATAATAGTAAAGCCTCGGATAGCTGTTAAAATAAGATATGACCCCTGATCATAGAATTTATTTAGCATCTTAACCCTGAGTTAATCACAAACATTTTCATACTAAAATGATCGTGGATTTAAATCTATTCTTTGAAATGTTCATCCAGCTTTGATAATTTCCCCTTTATTTCTGAAATTATTGATGAAAAATTAACCCAATGAAAATGTAAATGAATATTCTGCAAAAAAATTCAAATTGCAATGCGTTAATAATAGGTAATAGATGTAGGCTGCATGGACTTTTGTTAGATATTGAGACTAAGGGAGGGTAAATTAGAATATCCTATTACATCATTATTACATCCTATTTGGGACATTTATGATTGTATCAATCCATTTAAAAACAAAAAGGGCGCCTGAGATATTTGATATTTGTTTTATTAATTAATTACTACTCTGACTTAACTACAGACTCAAATATTAAAAATTCTCTGATTCGATGCTAGAGTCAGACATGCCATCTTTGGTAAAGGATTTTACTAAGCAGTTTCATTCCCAAATTTCAGGGAGAAGTTGCAATCAGTTGTAAAACAGCAGAGCAAATTTAGTTAGATTAATTTCTTTATTTGCCCACGCAGACACAACCTTCTCACTCTAGAATCTAACTTGGGAGAAGGTTTTGGGAATGACCTCGTTACCTTCAAACCCGGTAGAGGGCGAAGACGACGCGACGGCCGATTCATTACTCCACTTTCCAAACTTCTTACCCTTCTGAACTTCTGAATCCCAACAGCAGTCTAGAAGAAGCTTAAATCTATAGACGATTGTGATGATTCTGTTCATTTTATGAGCCAATCTATTAATGATACTGTTATGATTCCATGTGCTCTAGTCTCTGAGGATGTCGATTGGGAAAATATTTGGAGAATGTTTCCTGTCATTCATCATATTCTAAAGATTTAAATATCAAAGATTTAGGAATCGTGATTAATAGATATATGAAAAGGAAACTGAAGAAATGGAAAACACATTCAGTTAAATTTTATTCAGAAAACTAAGAATTCCTTAGGACAACTGAGAAGGAAGTATTAATTATTTGCAAGAATTAGAACAAATGTAGAAAAACTCGGGTTAGATAAACTACCTGCTTTTAAGCGCAAAATAACATATGATAGGAAAAAAGGCTCTATTCAGATATCTTTAGATAAGTGTTATGGACTAAAAGTAAATGTTTAGAGGTTAAACAGATAACATATATATTAAATTTATTTGAATTTTTAATTAAACCCTAACCGCATTTGGGCTTAAATATATTATAAACCCTATAATGATGTTTAAACTTTCTTACTCATAAGATTCATCATAAATAGAATCAGTTATGAAACTTCCCAAGAATCACTCATGAAAAAATAACTCTGAAACCCCTAAAAACCACCCAAACTCCTATACCATTTGATCTGGCATATGCCGACTACTGTATTGAATAAAATAACCTTAATGACTTGAGAAATATTTACAAGTATTGCAAATGTACAAAATTTGAATACTTGGCAAAAACTGAGGAACATCATGTATCTAAAATTCTTTGCTACGAATTTGCATCTTTTCTCAAATCCACAATGGCTTCCTCACAAAAGACAACTTTTTGGGTTATGTCAAATGAATGAAAAATAAAATATTATTTCAGAAACATATTGCCATATCTAATAAGTTTCTTTATACTTATTTCAACATTTTTAGTCTCTATTATAATTTTTTGTTATTAGGGAAATAATAATATTTACTATACATGAAGATTAAGTTAATAAAGCAGATTCTTATACAGAAAAATTCATTTACAGTTTGCAGCACAAATTATCAAGAAAAGTTGGATGTTCATTGAATATGCATTAAAGAAAAAAAACCTTTGGTCTAAAATATTGATCAAACAAAAGGCTTCCTATTACACTATCTAAATGCAGGATTATATTAAAATAAAATATTCAAAAAGTTCCCATCATTAACATATAAATCAATTCCCATTACTCTTCTTAAACCAAAAACCGGCCATGACTTAAAAATGAAAACAAAAAGAATATGTTTAGGTAACGTTTGCGTTCTGCAGTTTCCATTGAAAAGCATGTTACCCATTAAATTAAACAATTAGACTCAAGTTTCGGTAATGGAAACTGATGGATCGAATAAATGAAAAAGATCTTGTTCAAAGAAAGGAAAGTAGAAAAGGTTTTTATTCACTACCTGAAAACGTGGGCCATATCTTGAGACTTATTTCCAATGCTAAGAAATTTCCTTTGGGGATTTTGAAGCACTAAAAGCTAAAGTGTGTTGCGATGTCTCCATTTGATAAGTGAGGACTGTGGTTTTGATTTTCTACTTGGAGGCTCTGTCTCCTCCATGATTCTGGAAGATATGTTTTCACCCGGAGTACCGTGTCTTTTTATTTATTTTGTAATTCGCTCGGACATTGTTTAGGGTGACGATCGACATTTATTAAATGAGATGAACCTCTTTTTCTCTTAGCTACGTCGTCGGTGCCTTATCTCGTCCCTCCTGAGATTATTGAATGATAGAAAGCTGTAGAATCTCGTCGCGTGCTACGACACCGCTTTTTGTCTCGATGATGGGATAAAAACGAAGGTGCTGTTTTGGTGATGTAGCGCCCTTAAAATTGTAAGAGGAAATTAATGGTGGGAGAGAAAGTCGGAAAGAAAATTTTGGGTTGACGTGTTTCAAGCCAACTTTTTTCTAGATCGATAGTCTATGGTAAAAATAAAAATAAACACATACAAATGTTGAAAGGCTGTAATTGTAACTTTTTGAAATCACTGTCGCCACTGCTGAAACTGGTCAAATAAGATAAGTATCTCAATTTTATTTGCTTCAACCTTTTCTAGGGCAAAAGAATGGAATATTAATTCCAAGTAAGTTTTTGGTTTGTTTCATTTCAGAAGAGATGCATGGGTATGAACATATAAATATTTTAGTGATTTCTTTCTTTTCATATTATAAAACTGGAAAATATTTATCCCTGCGTCCATTCTGTATACCTATAGTCTGGATATGGACTCTCAATTCTTACTGATAACTGGAGTGTTCAGAGTTAATTGAACCAAGTCCATATTTTGCCCATTTTGAACTAACACTGCCATGATAGTGTAGAAATGTTCTATTTTCTGTGTAAAAATGATTCAAGTTCATAGTTCAATTTTTATCCACCAGGCAGCAGGAATAATCAGAAGTCCATGTTATTTTAAATGCATCTAATCAAATTTGAGATCTGTTTTCTCGGAAATGAATCTTCTGGACTTGGTTCAATTTGTCTCCAACTATTTGTTCTATTTGTCTCCAATCTCCAACTATCCACATCTTACCAAGATAAAGCCAACGATGTATCTGTCACGAGAACATGCATTTCTCTAAACGTCTTAACATTATCGGCAGAATGATGAGTTGGAGTTCAAGTAACCCAGTACCTCTTTAACGTTATAAATTTACACATTCTGTATGTATTATTATGCTGTATGTTTGAATATCAATGACACATTCAGAAACATTGCGTCATTGAGTTTCAGACATACATTGGAAACATTTCAAAGAAACTTCTGAAATATTCAGTTTTAAAGCATTGATAGAATTTTCGACAGTTTTTGATATCTAAATGAAGGCATAATTTAATTATAACACATGACCGTGTTTGATGTACAGAAATTGGTATTTAGTTTGATCAAGCATGCATATCTCGGGATGCAAAAAATCATATTTATCTGATGCTCAAATGAAATATTTTGGTACAATAAAAATATAAGATACAAGATTTTTTAAAATGACCTCTGGTGATGAAAAACAACCTCACACATCCAAGGCTACACTCTTAGCATAAACATATAATCACTTTATGATTACGCTAATTATTTAAGTTAAATAGGAGTACGGAAAGTTAGATAGTCGTTTAGATTACAACTAATCTGCAAATTAACCATAGATTCATCAACTGAAGCGAAAAGAAAACTACTTTAATTTTAAGTCTCACATATTGTTTCTAATGCAAATAATTCACAGTTTTTATGTTTTAACTCCTATACAAAATTTTAAACAAGAAAATTTCAAAAATATGTTATTAATTCCAACATTTAGATTCAATTTAAATATTATTATTTAATCTTTATTAGAGTCTGATTGAACATGATATAAATACTGCATTACTTGCAAATCTTTGTTTATTCCTGTACAAGATCTTAAATAAAATTCTATCTGGGTTTTTATCCCTAACCTTGACTAAAAATAAAAATTCAAACATTTAAGAAAATGACATTTTAATTATTTCTTAAGCAAGGGCGTTTTCTCAGCTGAATATATTTAATTTTGTAATGCTTTATAAGTAAATGCGAGGAACACAAATATAAAGAAAAACAGCTCTTTTGAGAAATAAGTTAGTAAGTCATTTTGTCAAGGCTAAATTTCACCATTCTAATGGAGTGATAAATTTAAAAGATGCTCACTTATAAAAATAAAAATAATCAAATTATATATTTTTTTCTTGTTAATAACCTCTTTTGGAATTTACAAGTGGAATTTCAACCCGAGACAATGAAAAATGAAAGTAAGGAACTTTCAAATAGAAAATCAATAACAGCATCCAAAAAAACATAATGCGCACTTTGATGAGAGGAAATGCATTATTGCATTAAGATAATTAAATAATTTATTAGAGTAATTAAAGACAGAATAAGAGCAAAAAGTTTCATCATGTTTAAAATTAGAATCATTCCCAAGAAGTCTCAAATAAAACATTTCCTCTCGAATACCGAGATATGTATTGGTAGTAAAACAAAATAAAAATAACAACCAATGCTGATAATATAAATTTTTAAATAGATGCTACTGTATTTCTTGTCTCAAAACTTAGTAACACAAAGGCAAACATTTGTTTTTTTTTATTCCACTAAAAGCTTTATGGCGAAACTCTCTTCTAAATATTTTCATCAGCTTATTCATCTCATTACATTGCATTAATATTTCATAGTTTAATTAAATTATATTTTAAAAAGCGCGAACGCAAGCAGGCAGGCACGGTCTTTTCAGTCCATGACAAATGTAATTAAAACTCGCGTATTCGAATTCTGCTCTTACTTATTCTAGAAAACTTGTCATATTTCCGAATAGCTCTTAAATTCTTAGACCTCGTAAATAATTCAGCTGTAATCCGTATGCTCATGAGTTCTGACCCCTTTTACATTATTTTTGAGAACTAGAGCTCGTTTCTGTGAATTTTCGGCAAGTTCAAAACTTTAAGGCCCAAGTTCCGTTAATATCATTGTTAGTCTGCTACTGCTTAGGTAACGAGACTGGAGGTGAACGGGAAATACAAAGTCGATTATAAAATCCCCCTGGATATTGCGTTTGAATGAATTATGATTGAGAAATTAGTTAAAGAATAATCTTTTCAAGATTAGGGGTCGTAACTAATTACGTTCGTTTGGACTTTTTAAACAGCTTATTGTAGAATGAATAGAGTGTGTCCAAGACAAATGAATTTGTTTTTGCTAATTGTAAATCTGTGCATTCATAAATGGCTAGCTAATAAATAGTGCTCATAATAGCCTGACATAAAAGATGCCGGTGAGGCAGACTTTGACAATGAATCTTTAAATTAGTGTCGAATGATATGCAAACACGCAGATGCATTAAATATTAAATTTAAGTTAGCTAACAATATTCTTCAGTAGTGGTAGTAAAATAATAGCAGATTTTTAAAGATTTAAATATCTTTAATATCTTTAATAATGCGAAAAATAACTTTCTCGCTGTAATAATGTTTTACCGTAGAATTATAATGAAATAATTTTATATTAAGAAACGAAAATTTGCTGCTACCAAATCGGAGGCCATATTTATTAATGAAATGAAGAATAGCCTAATTTCATAAATTTTCTATTACTTAAGTTCTATTACTTAAGTTTTATGTATCTTTTTAATCTGATATTTTATAAACCACCAAAATTCTATTGCAAGGGAATTATTATAGTTGTTTTAGTTTGAAGAAAGTGAATGTTTTTTTTAATCATGATTTCAGATGAGAGTTATGTGCCTTTTCTATTTGTGACTGTTAAGAACTGTGTTTTGAACAAGGAATATAATCGAAAGAACATTTGAAACCATTTTAAAGATCTTTAAATAAGCGAAGAAATTTTCATTTCATATGATACTAGCAACGCTATTTTTCAAATGATTGCGAAGGTCTTTTCTTTTCAGTGTGGTGTAGAATATATGTATGGTAATGATTAGTTTGTTAATAATAATGAACAGCTATTAAACTAAATCTAAGTGAACACTACTAGTGTTTTAGATGATGACAAATCTTTCTAGAGATAATTTAAATCAAACACAATTTTGAATTTTAATTAAAGTTGTCTGAAAACACCATGTAACAAGATTTTACTATAGCATCATCTCTATTTACATCATCTCTGTTAGATGTATCAAAAAGTATGTTTTGAATTCATCTAGCAGTTAGACTAAAAGTTGTACAGAATACCCGTTTATCATTTCATTATATTATTTTTATTTAAAGTATTTTATTAAGTTTTTAAGCTAGTAATGAAATGCTACAAATGTTCAGCATGAATTAGTAAATCTTGGCTTGCGGAAGTAGTACAAGTAGTTAATTTGGATTTTAATTAAGAATATAATCTGCTTACATAGTGAGATCTTATTTATTAATAAAAATAAATTATGTACAAATTTTTCACTTGTATGGCATTTAAATAAGTCGTTTTTATTCTTTTATTTAATCTATATGAAATCAAATTAAAGTAGTTAAAACTGGCGAAAATATTCGCACCTTTGGCTTTATGAAACTTTTGGCCTATGATTAAACAAACAGAATCTAGATTTAATTTAACATGAAACATTTTAGAAAAATTGCTAAAGACACATGTCGATAACATAAAAAAGTATGTAAATTATGTACTAATATAATGATAATATAATGTTATATACTTAATACTTGATTTTTTGAAATTTCAATATTCAATAGTCGCTGCTTTCCATAGTTTTAGTAAAATATTCAATTATGAAAATAATTTTTCATTCACATATGTCTTAAAACTTGGGATTCATCGAGTGGTTTTAAAAAACGTACAAATTCATTTATGTTTGATCCTAAACAGTTGACAATTTGTTCGTCACCTACTTATTAAATTTTAAAAAGGAGCTTAGTTAATAAGTGATAAACATAGGGAATCAAACAATATCCCGATATGCGTTTGCAAAAGCTAAGATATAGCAGTCTTAAAAAAAGAAATTAGCTCTTTTTCGAAAAGTATAGTAACAATTTGGATTCATCGACTGGTTTCAAATGTTATGCAAGTTGGTTTATATGACCAAAATATTAAGTACACCCTTCTATACAGAACTAATCATGTTGAATCTTCTCTGGCTTTGATGACAGCAGCTATTCTTCTAGGCATAAACTCTACAGGTTTCTGAAACTGTTCAGGAGGAATATTAGCCCATGCTAACAGTGGCAACTCTTAATTCCTTCAGTTTAGATGGTGGTTTTTCGGAATTATGAACAGATCTTTTCCATAACCCTCAAATGCATCACTCACTGGTTCTACCATCAGCTTGGTAGAACCAGTGTGCCATGCTGAAATGCCATGATGGAGAAGAAATCTGGACTTTTAGGGAAGGATACTCTTTTGCACTCATCAAATGTCCTATCTTGGTGTTCTTTACCCCCTCCCCAAATCTGCTTTTCTTGGTTTTACAGCGAAATGAAAAGATCTCTTGTTGGTCGCAGGGTATTACAATCAATTTGTTATAAGATATGTCTTGTAAACAGCACGGATATGCTTTGTGATGATCATTAGTTGTATTTCGATGCTAGTTGTTGCGTTGTTGCTCATCTATTATTACACGTTAAGCGTGTCATTCATCTGTCTCATTTTAATTCAAAGGCGATTTCCGCATACAGTTCCGCTTTTTTGGTCACAGCTTTTTTGTAGTAGATTTAGCTGTCATTCTTTGAAGACTTGAGTCAGGGTTATACGAGAAAATCCAAAAATATTATACGAGAAATGCCAAAAAGATTATAGGAGAAGAGTCAAAAAGATTATACGAAAAATACCAAAATACCGAAAGGATTCGGAAACAACTGGAACCGGCCTTTCTGATACCTAATATCATGCAGTGCTCCAAGTTACTATAGTCTGACCACGGATTCCGAGACTACCTCTTTTGGACGATTTTACAACGGAAAGGGGTGTCAAGCAATGAGTCATATGAGCGCATTTCCGGAGTTCTTTGTTAGATCACGGTCAGTAAAATGTAAACATCACCCTTCCATTCTTCACTTTCCCCCTATTTTGATGAAAATAACTCCTACCGGCGGATGCGCAAAAACGCGGAAGGTTTCCGAATTCGTTGCTATACAATAAAATGTCTTTTTTCCAAATAAACAAGCGATTTGTAACGTTTACGGGTGCTTCTGAATAAGGGAAAGATTTTAACAGTGAATCCACTTCGTAACGTGCATGCGCTGGAAGTACGAGTCGGAATTTGGGGGAAGGGTGTTCCTAATGTTTTGATGACTCAGTATATATCGATCCTAAGCTGCTGAAGTCTTGAATACATTATATAATTACCTTTTGTTCACTCAGAAATTAAATTTTCGTATCGCTGTAAAAATATCCAATTTGCATAATTATATTCAGATGCAATTTTTAGACGCTATTAATGTTACTGAAAAATTTCAGCAAATATATTTTAATAAAGAATTTAAATTGTTCTGAAATTTAAGAACTCTCACTCAAGTAACATTCTTGCTATGTCCACGATCACAGAAATGTCAAAAAAATTCTCTTATCAGAAAACTCTGAAAGCATTTTCACGAGAGCATGAAGCTTATAGATATTGTTCTCTTCAAATTTCTCTCTCTTTCAAAGTTTCTTAATTCTACCGTAAAAAGTTTTGAAGCTGGTTTGGAAATCTTGAAGTGTGTTGAAGAGTTGAATTAAAATTCATTGAGGTGTTTTAAGAACTTGAGATAATATAAGTGCTTTTGCTTGGAAATTTCAATTTAAATTAAGAAAGATAAAGGGAAGATTCCACAAGCTTCGAAGCAACCCATATTTTGTCTTCATAACACGTTTCGAGCGTCTTTTAAAATGTAGTTAATTGAAATTTAATTCCATGTCTAGACCTACATTGTCTCACTCAGTGGCTAATTTTCACAGCCTCCAGGATATGTCCTCGTAACCAACGAACAGATGTTACTTTATTTACATAACTCAAGCTATTCTTTACCAACTGTTTAGAGTAAAGGCAGGTGTTTATTAAATCTCGCATAATCTAACCTAAGAGCTTCTGAAAGCTTTAAAATTGATTGTGGAAACTTAAATGAATGCTTTTTTGCTAATCTAAGCAATGTATTCTATATTAATTTCTCATATATTTGTGGAAAGATTTCTTGCTGAGATAGATTAATGCTTATAATTTTTAAGTTAGAAATTCAAACAATCATGAAGTTAGAGTTTGTTTTCAGTAAGGTTCGCATTTTATAGGTCCAACAAGAAAATACAGAATTATATTTCGGTTGAAATTTAATTCTTGTTCAAATTTTGGCAAGATTGTGAGGATTACTACTTTCAGGATTTATAGTAATGGTTAACAGTACTTTATTTACTATTCCTGGTCCTTTTAAATTAGTAATGCTATATCCTTCTTTGAAGTCAATGTATGTTACATGAGTTACATTTTGTAAGTTCTGCTCTAGTGTAATACGACAAAATTAGTTATCAGTGACAATTACTGTGATTAAAAAGTTATTTGTATATATAACATGTAAAGACGTTAATTCCCTGGTAAGTCACATAGCACGTATTTCTTTGAAATCAAATTTAAATTTCTTACATTTTCTTAATTTCTCGTATGAGTTAAGTGGATGTTTTTAATGTAGGAAAAGAATAAGTTTTTAGTTAAATTTCAGGTCAATAGATTTATATTTATTTTAAGTATGCTAACTACCTTAACAGAACGACGAATTGAAGAATGTAAAGATAAAAATAGTATAATTGGTTTCAAATAAATATTTATGTATTAAAATAAAAATATTGCAATATACAACTTTTTTAAATGCATCAAGCCAAATATATTTTATTAGTCATTTCAAATTCAGCATGCTTCATTTATTTAACTCGCTGAAAATTTAATTTACGTACTTATAAATATTTTATGACGAAATAATTTTCATTAAATTATGATGCATAACTATTTGGTCTTAAATGGTAATTTCAAACTTTTTCTTTGAAAATTATATGGCTCATTTAATAGAAAACTATTGCATGCAAAAATATATTTATACAGAAGCATGTTTCACTTTAAAAAACAGTTACCATTTGAGTCAGTAAATATAAATATGGAATTTCATTTTGCTTATTGATATTTTCTTACAGTTTACGAAGTCATCTGATTAAATTGAGATATTAAAATGAGAGATTTATTTTTCATGTTTGCATGATGGTTAAATATTTTCAATGTTTATCATTCATCCCAAGAGTGTTGTTAAAGTTTGAGCTTATAGAATATGATATCAGGAAGAACTTTAGCATTTCAACTAACTCCAGTAAGTGAAATGTTATATCGTCGTGAATTTAATTTGGTTGTGCAGTCTCTGTTGAATAAATATTAAGTTCTTTTTATCAAATTAGAACTGTGTATATTAACTATTGTATTCGCCAATTTTAAAATTTCTGTAGCTAAGGAGGTTTGAAACTGTTCTTTTAAATTTCTTTAATTGTATAATATATGCAGAGAAATATAAAAGCTATTATGTTTCTCTACATGTATTATTACATATATAATTATTCTGAAGAAAAATCATTACTGTAGACAATTTTCTACATGCAAATAGAATGCATACGTAATCATAAAGCATAAAATGCATGGTTTAGATTATTACGTATGTAAAATAAGCATGAAATGTTATTGATCAGAAGACTTTTGTTTTTCCACTTCAAAAATTAAAAAAGTTTCTGAAAGCAATGTCATGAATAATTCGACAAATGTATAATTTTAATTAAAACAACATAAAAGACGATATTCATAAATGATACCTGTGTTGGATAATTTTGAATGAAACAATTCAGAAGTAAACAAGCTACGTTACATTTCTACCCTGAGCACCAGTTCTGAAGGAATTTTTCTGACCACACTATAATTAGCTTACAATTCGAACACTCCTTTTTCTTAAAAAACATTAACTAAAACAATTTTGTTTCACCACAAAAGCATCAGAACTGCGTTTCCGAATTCCGAACAAAAAGTTCCATTTCAAGAAATGTTTTGCGTAACAAAAATGCTCATCTTTTTTGTAATTTCTAATGTATGCTTTCAGAAGATGCATTGCTCTTTGAAACAAGAATATGCAAATACATCCATTTTCACCCAAACATTTTTTGCCATGAATAAAAACTTACGTTTTTAATAGATTTTCCTTCTTCCTGTAGGAGTAAAAATTAATTCCTAATTAAGGAGTGAGTTTTAACATTAGCAAGAAGTATGCAATGCATTATTCATTTTACATGCGAATAATTTTGAGACAGCCATTTTCTTCCATAATGCATTATCTCTTATTAATAATTTTCCCAAGCAATTAGATCCATTATTTCTCCATAGAGTCGGTAATCACTAATTATGTTCATGCTATTCACTAAGCCCTACGTCTCAAGAAAATGTCGAGGATAGTTTCCTTTCCCCAGCTTTCA
Source organism: Araneus ventricosus (assembly GCA_013235015.1). Taxonomy (NCBI): domain Eukaryota; kingdom Metazoa; phylum Arthropoda; class Arachnida; order Araneae; family Araneidae; genus Araneus; species Araneus ventricosus. The sequence goes on along the minus strand of BGPR01000053.1, from coordinate 719,649 downwards.
TCAATGCATTAGATTATTTCGCCAGTTTCAAAGCTCTTTAAATTCAAATGAATGTTATTGGGCAAAGATATTCATGAGTAGGAGCTTCAATTTAGAGTCAGAAATTATCTGATTTTCTAGCAGATTTCTCCCGTCTGTTTCTGGAGCAAGAGGAAGGATTAAATAGCGTGCAAGTGATCAATGCTCTTTTCTGACCTGTCACGCTGGAGCCGCAAGTAATTCTTTTACAAGATCTAGAGTACTACAGTGTCCTGTTATAGAATTTTTGAAATTAGGCTTTGCTTAGATTCTAATATAGGGAATAAAGTCTTTGCGTTGTAATTCCTAAGTATTATCTCAGTGTTCGCCTAGACAATATGCCGAGTTCTGCAATGCGTTCACACTAAATGTAATTTCTAATTCAAACTTTTGACGGCAGAGTAGCTACAGACAGTTGAACTAATCAATTGCTAAGAAAAGTGTTGTTGAAGATATTGTTTATGAAGATAGTTATACGAACAAACGAGATAATACCATGAAGTGTAATTTACATCTTAAATCCTTTCGGGACCTGTGATGCCATTTGGCAACATATAAGGAGGAGTCTTGCTTATCTATGCGTTTCTGCTTTTAATTTGGCTGGAGAGGATTTGATGAGACATAAATGGCAACATTATCTGGATACAAATGAATAAATTTAATTAATTAATTAATTAAAAATGTTTATGTTTCAAGTAATTAAGAAAATAAATAATCTGGAACAAATAAATAATTTTAAACAATAAATCTTTCTAAATATTTTTCAATTTTTACTTTTTTTTGCTAACAAATAATTTACTAACAATAAGAAATAATAATTACTAACAATTAATAATTTAGTTTTCATGTCATACAGGCTCGAAATAGTTAAGATTAAAAATTTCTCAGAGAATGTTGAAGAAAAAATATTTTTTTCTGTTTTAGTATTAAATTTTAAAATTTAGAAACAGAGAATTAAGAAAATATGAAGGCAAATAAAATCGTTTTTACAGATTTAATAAGAAAAAGATCAGTGATGTAGGTACTTTCATATGTGCGCAATAAAACATTTTAAAAAATAGTTACTCATTGCTTGCTGTTTCTTAATCTACTAAAAACATCCTATCAGTTATTAGTTGATAGCGATGTTATTATTGGTTTTCTAACTATAAAGAAGTTTTCCTATAATGTTTCATTACTTAGTTAACTGTTATTAAACTTATACGAAATTATATTTTTGTTGTTATTTTGGCAGTAAATTTCTCAACTTTTATATAAATATAATATATTAAATAGGATTCAAGTGTCGTATGTCTGCGCAGCATAGCAAGATATGGTTTTTGCGATATTAACCCGTTCTTGATCGTATTTTTTTCGACTTTCCGACCCAAAAAAAGCATTTTTTTTTTAATTGCTGAAAATTAAAATATGTTCTATCCTGAATTCGAAATCGCAAAATATTTTTGTCAGTAAGCAGTTTTTGGTTAACCTACTGGTGATTATACATGTGATATCCCGTTCACTGATATCCAGTTTTCTCTACAATGCACCCAAGTTTTTAATTAAAACAAAATACTCTCTTATAATATATTTTTCAAATCTATTGCTTTGAGGTATTTAAGATAAATATCTGCATGAAAAAAATTATTACTGATATGTAAAAAATGTTTTTTAAAATGGTTTTACAACCTTACTATGAAAGCAGCTTTACAATCTTTCTTGACCATCCGAGCGTAAAAGCCACATTTATATCATTTATTGCCGATTATTGTATTGATTACATTGTCAAAATCGCGGGATATAACGAGACGCGTAAGTAGCGACGAATTCACTTTCAACGATGCAATTTTGTTCTTCGTCGCATGGCATGCAATGCCGACCGTACGGGCACAAAAAAGACGAACGTATGATGTGCGACGCCGACCAAGAAGGGGTTAAACCCAACCCGTCAAATTGGCGTATGAATTTCCGAATGGTGGAAAAATTTGTTTTCTTTTAGACCACTCTATGGAAGTACTTTCCAGTTGCAATATGCACAAAAGCTGGATTAGTTTAGCATAGTGTGAGTGCTTGAGGAAATAAAATGACAATACAATAATAGAGAAATTTGGTAATGAACATTTATAAAATGAAATTTTATTTATTTCAGCCGGACAAAAATCAAAGATGACAATATAATCTCAACTGTTTCTATAAATACTTTTTATTTATTTAATCGCATGGCAAATGTATCCACTTTTGAAAAACGGTACTCAAAAACTATGAAATTAAGAATTTCATTTCAATCTTAAATGTTCGATTATTTCTTAAAAGATATCCGGGTATATTACAGCAAACCGATACATTTTTCTTTGACAGATATTTAAACATATTTAATAATAAAAATATCCCCAGGAAGAAAAAATGAAACATCTTTCTTAGATTTATGTAATACATAAATTCAACTAAGTTTAGTTTGTTTAATATAAAAGTATCCAAAAACTTATTTTGAGTTTTTTTTCCGGAGAGGGAGATGGAAGATATTTGTGAGATTTCGTTTGGAAGATATTAAGGGTGTTGTGTAATGCTTACCTTACGTGTTTGGTTCAGATTTGGCATAAAAGTTATAAAATATGGAATATTTTTAAGGAGATTATATTTTCTTTTAAGTTGTCCTACTTTTGTGAGCCTAAATAAACGAACATAATTTGTATAAATATGAATGATGCATTCGGAATGAAAATTATTATCTCTATCCGCATACTGATGATACATTTCACATCATGGTTAACCGAATTATGTGTAGTAGCAACCAATTTAATTCGAAATGAATGTATATGAAAACAACCTTTATAAGCAACTAAATATAGTCTACGTTTTTGATAGCAAGCCTGTAAGCAATTAAAATCACTTCATCTAAATTGTGGATCATCTAATTTCTCACAATTTCATCTAAATTTATTCTTTTAAATGATTTTAGAATACCGCCAAAACTTTTTAAAGCATTTAAAATAACCTATTAATGAACTTAATTTTTAGGAATGGGTACTCTATCAGAATGAATTCTGTAAAAATTTGCATAGCATTTACAAGTATCAAATAGCATTTATTCTCATTAGTGCTACATTATTATTTGAAATATTAACCGAAATATTTAAAACTTCGAAGACTTAATACTGCCCACGAAGAGCTCAAGAAATTAATTTAAGATTATTTCCACTGAGCTTAATTTTGGGCAAAGGTATAACAGGTACTTCTTTAAATATTTAAGTTATAACTTTCTAAGTAAAATTTAATTTGAGAGGTAATTTCTGTAAGATAAATAAACGGATTGTGAACTCCGATTGCATATCCAACTTAGAATTGAACTTTATTTATACGAATCTTTAAAACTTTGAGAGAGTCAACACAAATTCTTATATGTCTGAGTATGTAAATTGAAAAACTTTTGCGTTTTCTTAGATATGAAATCCCATGAAACTATTCGCTTTTAACTTATCCCTATATTACGATGGTTTTAATTGCGCTGCATTTTTGTATAGGGGAAAAAAAGAAAAAAATCCCTATCTCTTATCTAGAACTGTCATTCCCTGGGCTTTAAAATTAATCGAGAAATACCGGAATTCCTCTACACCTCAATTTTTTTTTTAAACTTCTGGAAGTCAAACAGTATAAAATTGTTTAAAGTACTAAGTTTTTCCAAAATAACTCACTAGCATAAAATAAATTGTATATTTTGCATTTTGTCATTTTTTCATCGTTTTTTCCCTTTATTTTTAAAGGAATGTTTGAAACTGTTCTCCTGAGGAAAGTTCCGTTGTCATTTACAATTAATAATTTTTGAAATGTTAAAATTATACTCATTACGATTTCATAAACACTAAGTATGTCAATAGCTAATTGATTCCTTTTTTGTATGTTTTGAATTTCGAAGATAACTAGAGTTTTTTAAATGTTTTGCTTTTAAAGACTTGTTTCAACTTTTTTTCCATAACAGTTATTTGTCTACACAAATATCATAGTGTATTCAAACATGAGGAAATTTAGTTATTTATTATGAAAAATATTTTTAATCCACGACATTTGAAACAATGTTAAAGATTTTATCTACCTATTATGAAAAAAAAAGTTAGAAGGACTTATTTGCTTAAACATATTTCTCGATTTCCTTGAAACCAGATATTTCAATTTTTTAGGGAAATGATTTTTCGAACTCTTCACTCTTTCTGAGAACCGCAATAATTTCAGAACTGAACATTCAAGCCAAATGTCTCACTAAACACTATGCACTGAACATTATGAATTGCACATTATGCACTGAACATTATGAACTGCATATTATGCGCTGAAAATTATGAACTGCATATTATGCACTGAACATTATGGACTGCACATTATGCACTGAACATTCAAGCCAAATGTCTCATATTTCTAACTAACCGCCTTTGGCGACCAGCTGGGTCGTCGAGATTATTGGTCGAAACATTTTAATTAAATCTTTTATGCACAGCTTGGTCTTAGTTATAATAATCCCTTCAGCAAAGCATTTTTGCCCTCTAAATCTTTATACAAATTTAACGCCTACTCTTTTAGAAGCCTTACACCATTCTGCTATGTGCCCCTCAAATTTCATCTAAGCCTCAGCTTTCAACTTAGCGTCATCTCATCTAAAATTTGAACTTTAATTTGAAACTGCGAGTCATTAAATTTCATGTAATCCAATTACTTGCTTGCTGAAACAAAATATGCTCATAAAAAAGGATAGAAGTGCAATAATTCAGCATTGAAGTTTTGTGTACTACCTGTCGCGACTCCTCTTCCAACGAGGACGTAACTAGACGCTCGAACTTTTCCACCAATCCAGAGCAGGCATCTTCAGCCAGGACTCTTTTGAATAATATTCGAGAATTGGTGGGAAAATAACCCAAAGACAATAATATGTGTAAATGAACATTCGAACTCTCATGAATGTGAAATTATGTATATAATCAAACTTTTCTTAATGTGTATATTTTTAAAGAATTATATCAGCATGTAAATAACCATTGCTTTGTTGTAGTTGAGTGGCAACAGTTTGTTGACGCTTGCGTGGGGAGAATGTAAATAAGCAGAGGCGATTTCGCCACCATCAAATAAAGACGTGTTCGTTCCATTGGCTTTTTCTTCCTTTGAATTGGATATGGATTCAATAATTCTATTTCAGAAAGCGGATCTCCAGCTCTCAACAACGCTCCCGGCCCGTGGAAACTGAGGTAGGCGTAATTTATTTAATTTGTTGATTTTACGTCTAAAGTATTGTCACACTACCGATTATGTTTCATAATTTACGTTATATCTCAGAGGAATTTTGTATCCTGATTCAATAAAAAAAAATCCAGTTCACTACAATAAAAAAAGCAAAATTTCAAACTAAAAGAGTGAGAATATATTTTTATATATCAAATTATTTTGCAGGTGCGATTCTTTATTGCGTATCTTTTCATCATGTGAAAGAGAAAATAATTCAAAAATACACAGTTTCGATAAATTTAAATATTTTTTCTTAATTACTTGCTTTTCAGACAATTATTTCATTCAAAACTCTATTATTGTGCCTACATTTTGAATACTTTTAGATTTGGACTTTCTCTTTAAACAATGAAAAATAAATCGTGACTTCAAAGTTCTAAAAAACTCTTGTTAAATAAAATGGGAAAAATGAAAAAAGCAATGTCTCCAGCTTTATTATTTTTATGTAGTTTTATACAGTTGCCATTTCAGCTAACAAGTGTATATACATTGTATTTTGACATAGGGCAAAATCTTTAATGGGGGTTTGGGCCCTCCTCCAGTGAAAGTACGTACCTCCTACGAGAGATACTTACGTCTTTTAATATAATGACAAATTGTTCCCAAGTAAGATTTAATCTTAATTTTTTGAAATACCATCAATGTAGAAAGTTTCGCATAGCACCTGTTGATATAACGCAAAATGTTTTTATAAGCTGTAGATTTTACGTTTCTTCTTATAATTTAATTCATCAGACATTGAACAAGGGTTTTGATCACAAAACTTTCTCTATGTGCCTTTTATATACGAGACAATAAAAATTGACTGTCAGAGATTCCATCAGAATTCTATTATTGACCACAAGGCCAAATCCACTTTAGAAAGATTCAGTCGAGTGTTCTCGATTCCATCCTGCTAGAAGAGTGGTTTTATGACAGATCGAATTAAAATCTCCTCGGCTATAGGTTTGCGGAATTCTGAAAAGATTTTTCACAAGCGTTGTAGTGATATTGAAACCTTTTGAGAGATTTTGTAACAACTAGATGCAGCTTTTTCAGTGCAGATGTGTATTTTTGTTGATTAATGCTGATACATATTAGACCTTCGTAGAGCCTAATATTAACTATTTTGAAAAGTGGTCGGAGTTTGCGTCATGATATTGTATATGAAGTCCATAAACACTTCACTGCAAACTTTATCAAATTTTATGCATAGTTTATTTTTAATGTTAATAATGAATAGAAATTTTTTGTCCACTCGTACACGCTGTTTCTAATGGAAACATCATAAGAGAACAGATAATGATCATTCTTTCCATTTTCCATGGACAGCACAGGTCCTATTGATAAGTCTGTAGTAGTCAGTTATTCAATTCCTGATACACCTATTGACATATTTACGCAGTTTTTAGCATTTAAAAGGAGTTTTGGAACTTTGATGGTTTCATGAATTGCTTCTACAGGTATTTACCATTTGATATTGCTTTTAAAATAGTTTTTTCTATTGTTTTATGGAAAAGAAACCGCGATTTGATACGTTCATTAAATTCAATTTAATAATATCATATTTCTATTTTGATTTTTTGTGTATTTTTGTGTTGTTATATGCGAACTTCCCATGCCAAAAAAAATATTTTGAAATTTTAAAAATCGTGTATTGAAGGGTTATATAATTATTAAAATATCCCGATTAATGTGTTGAGAATTCATTCCGAAAGATTTCACAGAATTTAAAACGGGGAAGACTGGACAAAAACACTGAGAAAATCATATTGATTGATTGAAAATTATTTATGGGATTTTCAGCTGCAAAAGCTATCATCCTCTATTCATTCCACAGTTCTTTTCAATCCACTTCAAAAACAAAGGAAATTGCCATCAAAAGATGGAACAACTATTCAGAGCTGATTCGGCGAAGACAAAAAAATAGTGCCTAATTATATTTTTTTCCTAAGTTTTCTGTAATATGTTGCCATTACTTTTAAAAATATAGCTCTATTTCTTGTAAATGCATTTAAAGAAATTTTTCTAAGCCAAACAAATTGCTTATTAAAAATGTAACAATTCAAACAAAGCGATATGTGAGTTTTTTAATGCTAATTAAATTTTATTTCAAAATTTCGTTGATTAATTCTCGTAAATTATTAATTTCAGAATTACAATGTAAAGCAATTTTAAAAGGTTATTTTTGTATACCTGATAATTAAACTATTTTCAAGGTTATTTTTGTGTACCTGATGGTTTTGTAATAAAATACAACATTTTAGCCCGTAATTCTTTTATTTATCAAAGGAGTTTTAAAAGCTAAAATAAATGTATTGAATTGCATTAGCTGTCAAGCTAAATAAAAAGTACCGCTATATGATGAAATATTGATTTTATTTGTTCTTAGATACAGAAGTGTTTATTTTTAGATAAAAGGTTTTTAATTAAAAACCAAGAATAATTTGGAGATCTCAAAAAGTGGTATAGAAAATTAGGTTCCTTTCTACTTCTTTGTTTTGTGGTCTCTTCATATCACCGGAAATTTAATTACATATATTCAGAATTTTATTTCTTTTGTGTAAAAATAAAATATTAATTTAAATTTTGAATTCAGCTTGTGTTTGATCTTTTTTCTTAATCAGTTGATGCATTATATTGTTCTACATGAATGTTGCGAATATGACACCGCCTTATTCCTCTCAAAATGTATATAAATAGAAAACTATTGTACGGTGTCTGCAAATTTTGAAATTCATCGCTTTTTTGTCTCCAAATTGTTTCAACGTTATTTGAAATTTTCTGCACTTTATTTTTACCTTCTTGTTTCGTAATGTTTCCTTCTGGAAATATAAGTAAATTTTGTCACTAAATCAATTTTTTTGTAATGCAAGTTTTCATTATTTTTTTGCTTGTAAAGTAATTCCAAGTCTTGGCGCCATTTCATTTTATTTTCTGATTTTCCGGCTTTGTGGGAGAAAGGGCTTCTTAGTAGAATTGAAGTGTCATTTTTTCACGAAATATCAAACAAACATTAACCCTCTGACACCGAGCGAGGCGGTCCCGGGCGGTCTAAATTTCCCCTTTAACAGCGAAGGAGGCCGGTGTGAGGCGGTTGGCTTCTATTGAGGGGAGGTGAGGTTCTGAGATCGCTTAGGATATAAGCGCGGCGTGGGGTCCAATTATCCTTGCAAACCGCAGCCCATTTCCGTTCACCTTAAGGGAAGGTTATAGCAGGGGGTAGGGTGGTAAATGACCACCCAGGTTGGAAGAGTCCAATTCATGTCGCTTCCTCCCAAAAGGTTCCGGTTTTAAAGGAGCTAGAAGAAAAAAGTCGCCTCGGGTTTAAATATTTAAAACAAAAACTTAATGCAAGCATTTTATTTTACCTCCTTTTGTCCTACACTTATCTATATTCGGAAAAAAAGTAAATCTATCTCCTACAGGGAACTTTTTGAATTTTCATTAAGATAATTGAAAAAACGTTTTTCAAAATGTTTCTCGTTTTGCGGTTGGACAGAATTCAGGCCACAAAGGGTATCCTTTTGATTTGTAATCTTACCCTTGACAGAAAATTTTGTCCATTTTAGAACTCCTATGGCGAGTTGTCTTCGAAAAAGTTCGTCATTCGTGTTCTTATTCATTCCTTCCATTTTGAATAATCTCTTTTTCATTCCTTCCATTTTGAATTATCTCTTTTACATTCTAAATTCTATCTTATGTGTTTTAAATGTTAATTATTGTAATTTTTGTTGATGCTGTTGCGTTGAGCACGCAAAAAGGTGTATTTTTATCGTTTTTTGTTTAAATCTTCTGATTCTTGTTTATACTTTTTCTTACCTTTTAATTTATATTTCTATTATTTGTTTCTGTATTATATTAGAAATAGCTGCATATGCGCCATTCCATATAATACAAAGAGTTTTAATTTAATTAATTTTTGACTAATTAATTATAGTTAATATCTTTGTTAAATTTTGTTAATTATAACTGTTATGTCTGTACTTAACATATCTGTGTTAATGACATATAATATGTCAGAACTATTGCCTTCTAGATTTCACGTGAGAGGAAGAAAAAAGAAAAAGATGCAGCACTATACAAAGTCTGATTCTTTTTAGCGTGGCTGTGAGGCCGCGGTGGCCTAATGGTAAGGTCTTGGCCTTGGAACCGGAGTGTTCCAGGTACGAATTCCAATTCCACTGAATATCCGTCTTGTATCGGGGCTGTTGCCCGTTAAATCATACGTAGAGGGCCAAACGTCCACCCGCCGGTATAGTGCGGAAATTTGGAGAGGGGTGCCAACCCAGGCGCTGTCCTCGTATTCCGACCGTGGTTCAAGATTACGAGTTCCCCTCCCAAGATATTTCTAGTGTTGCTTCAAAACGGGACATTAATATAGCTAAAAAGTTTTAGCGTGGCTATATTTAAGGTGACCAATTGTTCTCCTGTAGGGAGGACATCCCTCCTTTTGTAAGTTCGATCTTTCTTCAAAAAGGGTACTTACGTATTAACGCCACCGAGGCTACAGATTTGGCGGTTTTTAAGTGCCGCCAAATTTGGCGGTTTTTGTACTTACGTATTAACGCCACCGAGGCTACAGATTTGGCGGTTTTTAAGTGCCGCCAATTTGGCGGTTTTTGTACTTACGTATTAACGCCAATTTGGCGGTTTTTGTAAACAAGATTGCTCTTTATTGGCGCATTACCGCCAATCTGTAGCCTCGGTGGCGTTAATACGTAAGTACCTCAAAAAGTGTATAAAAATTATGTTACTAATATTTTTTATGCATTTATCATATTATAGTGTATTCTGTATTATTGTTGCAATGAATAAAATGGGTTTTTTTGCTAACGATATTTTTTATCTTCAATTTATTTGTCCTCCTTTCTATTGGAAAAATGTTGGTCACCTTACTGTATCAGCCATTATTATTTAGCGTAGTGTAAATCTTCCTCCCAAAGCTTCAAATAAGATTGAACTTTTTTATAGTACATGTAGAATGAATTTAAATAGAGGCTGTATGAAGCGCTGCACATATTTTCATATCCGTAAAAAAATTAAATTAAATCTTTTAACTATATAATCATGCTGTCACGAAAAGCACTTCTACTTCTACGGAAACAAGAACTTCAACCCTACAAGAACTCTAGTGAAATCAGAACTTCATTTTTGAGCTAAAATGCCGGAGAGTTGCACGTATAGTGCTATTGTTAAGCCTATTCTTAAAAATTCCTGTATCTAACAATGTAAATATTTTGTCTAATTAAATTCTTTAGTATTCATTACAGAGGAGCTCTCTTCATTGAATTCATGATTGGTTTACGTTTTCGACATTGTGAGTTTATTCCTTTTTAGAATGATTTTTCTTCAGCGTCGAACATACGACTCGGCAACTGTGAGTATATACATGATTTATAGATTGTCGAGACACATGCAACTAAACATTCTTAAAACCAAAAGCACTGTAGAAACGACTTCTAGAATTTTCTATAAAATTAACAAATTTTCTAGAAAATTTTTTATTATTCGTACCGATTAACCGATTATTTTCAAACAAAAGATTTTTCTTCGATTTATTATTTTTAACAAGCGACTAGTTTGATTTATTCGAAAATATAGTAAAATGAAAATATAATAGTTCATTCGAAAAATAGCTTTCATGCGATGTACACCACTTTCGGTAGGGAGGTGAAGCCGTCGAGGGTTAAATAAATAAATATACGAAAGTAACCGGAAAGCCTACAGCAAGCATACATTTCTTGGCGAGAAACACATTTTGTTTTAGGAAGAAAATATTCCATCCCTTCTTTGCTTGTTTAAGTTCACGGTTATTAAATAAATTTTTTTTCCAGATTATGTTAAGTAATGGGACGTGATGGACAAGCATTTCACCGCATTTTCTTTCGGTTAAAATTTCTAAGCAGAAATCTTAGATCAAAACTTTATCTGTTGTTCCCCGCACTTATGGATTCACGTTTGAAGAGCAACTTCAACAAGATGCTGCTAACTATCAGATATTTTTCTTTTCTTCATATTTTGTTTGCAAACACTATTCATAGTCATGGGACACGTGATTAAATTTTGCACACATTGGAAATATCATCGATTTTTTCATTATTATTTACGTATCAAGCAGATGCCTCAGTAAATAAAACAACTGTGTAGAATTGTCATTAAGTTATACAAAAGAATGAATGGAAATTTCATAAAATGCATAAAAAATATTGTTCATTGAATGCAAAATTCAGTGTAAAATGTACCATCAGAGCCATGATATTCACAGCTTTTAAATAAATAAAAAAATAATAAATACGCATCCATCGAATGTATAATCAAATGAATTTTTATGATAAAAGATTCTTGTTCTAATACGCAGTGTAAGTTCTATTATTTATAAGCAATTTTCAAAAAATAGTATAGTTAATATAAAATAAATTTTAATTATATTACTCTAAATGAATTTAAGTTAAAATCAGATTTAGCTATCTTACGTTTATAACTAAAGTGGATTTTTTAGTTTACATAATGATTTAGTTTGGTTTTATGGCACCAGAACAAGATTTGAGTACGCGGCGTCGAATATAAAGCATAAGTGACAATTTTTAATAAAATATTGGATGGTATAGTTAAAAGAGAGCACTAAGTTTCAAAGAAAGCATTTACACAAATGATATAAAAATCAAATTGCTTGTCAAAATTCAAATAATAAATATGTATAGGCTGCTATTTTCTCTAATAATGTCATAAATGTTCAAACTGTAAGTCTAAATAAATTTAACTATGCGATATTTAGGTGACAGAACATGTTATATTTATGCTCCAGTGACAACCGTAAAGTATGTCACTCCGATTTAATTCTGAAATTGATTCCGCTTCTTGCAAGAAGAAACAAGGGCAATGTATAGCAGCAAAGCGTTGTGACGTGCAGCGGGATTGAAATGTGAAATGATGTGCTCAGTTACATTTGTCACGTGACTACGATTCCATATGATTAGACACGTATCTGAATAAACATTGTAAAATTAATAACAACAAAAATACCAAGTTGTTAAAGAAAAGGAAAAGTACGAAAAATAATCACAACAGTTCTTATATCGTTCAATCATATGCTTCTTAAACAAATCTCTTTTATATTTTCCTTTCGCTTTATTTTGCATGAAACCTGACTCTAAAGATAAAATGAACCTCCTATTAATTTCTGCTCTTTATTGCAATCTCTTGAACAAATTATTCTCTTATTAAAACATACGAGATAGTTAAGCTGAAATGACCCAAGCAAGAGCTTCCATATAATCAATACTAAGTAATGTCATAATTGCGCAATCAGAGTAGATTTAATTATATGATACTTAACAGATTTATTTGATAACATTATATATAGTTTATATATATAATTAATACAATAATAAATAATGTTATTAAACAAAACAAAATGACTAATAAACAGATATCATTTGATCGTATGACCCGAAAGCAAAATCGCTGCTATTTTTGCTTATAGTTATAGTTAGCAGCAAAACAATGTAATTATACTCTGAAAGTGAACTGAACATTATATAGATCTTTGCCTTTAGAGAAAACAAAACAATGAAAATCTAATCGTGAATCGAGTTATCTATAGATTGGTGTCATTAAAGAATAACATTTCAATGATTTTCTAACAGTAAATCGAACATTCTGAAAAGCCTTGTCCTAGCAGAAAAATAAATTAATCAGAGTCTAACAGTAAATAGAGCATTCAACAGATCCTTATACAAGCAGAAAAATAATATAATCAAATTCTTACAGTAAATTGAACATTCTAAAGATCCTTCTCCTAGCAGAAAAATAAAATAATCAGATTCTAACAGTAAATCGAGCATTCAGAATATCCTTGTCCTTGCAGAAAAATAAAATAATTAGAGTCTAACAGTAAATCGAGCATTCAACGGATCCTTATACAAGCAGAACAATTATATAATCAAATTCTTACAGTGAATTGAACATTCTAAAGATCCTTCTCCTAGCAGAAAAATAAAATAATCAGATTCTAACAGTAAATCGAGCATTCAGAAGATCCTTGTCCTTGCAGAAAAATGAAATAATCAGAGTCTAACAGTAAATCGAGCATTCAACAAATCCTTATCCAAGCAGAAAAAGAATATAATCAAATTCGAACAGTAAATTGAACATTCTAATTATCCTTGACCAAGCAGAAAAATAATATTATCAAATTCTAATATTAAATTGAACATTCTAAAGATCCTTCTACTAGCAGAAAAATAAAATAATCAGAGTCTAACAGTAAATCGAACATTCACAGTTCCTTGTTCAAACAGAAAAATAATATAATACATACTAACAGTAAATCGAACATTCAAAAGATCCTTGTCCTTGCAGAAAAATAATATAAAAGTGAGTAGAACAATCTATAGATCTTGTCTCTTTTCGCTATCTTTGGAAGCAACGCTTCTCTGATTAAAACATACGAGATAGTTAAGCGGACATGACACAAGCAGGAACTCTAGGCCTAAAAAAATCCCTTCCCAAAATCATTGCAAAAAGTGACGTAAAGCTGTTTTATTGAACTTAATCTTCGTTTTCTAGACGAGAAAAAATTAAGTCCTTGCAATCACTTTGAGACCCTAACTGCCAAGAAAAATTTATGGTCTCATAAAGCTGAGCTTGAGCCGATTATAATTTTATAGCTCGCATCCCCTGTTGTTATTATGGCTTTTTCGGATGTTTCTAGAAACTGCACTGCTTGCCGCTAGTCCGTTAACTGCTGGTGAAATCGTGTGCAAAAGTTGCAGGGACGTAAAAGTCTGCCTACTAATTGAAAATACATGAACACTGCTTTAATGTTCTCGCATGGATTAAGCTTAGAATGTAAAAATTGCAAATAAGGTTCCAATGTGAAGCATTTTTGAACTAAATCAATTCTATCAAAATGATTATAGAAACGTAAGAAATTGCATGTATAATTTGAAACTGCTTAACGTTACTACATAATACAGGGTGTACACAAATGAAGTGACACATATCAAAAATTAATGATAAAAAAACTAAAAATGTTGGAACTACGGTTTTTTAAAAAATAAGAACGCATCTCAAAAAGGTTTTTCAGATAGGAAACGCGGCGTTACGCCGTTCTAAATTTATTGCAGCGAGAAAATTCCGTAAGCAATTGGCTACCGATCAGCAGAAGCGGATGCGTGTTTCTGGTTTCCTATTTTTTTAAAGTTTGCCTTGAATATCACGAAAACTGTTCAGTTTTCACACTACATATGAATTAACAAATTAAAGAGCGTAAAATTCCCTACAAATACATGCTTTTATTTTTCTTCCAGTTTTAATATTCGTTCAGATAATGGCTCTAAACGAATTTTTGATTTCCAGTAATTTACGACCCCCTAGACCACGGAAATCGCATGTTACCTATCTGAAAAAACACTTTTTGTGATGCGCTCTTATTTTTTAAAAAATCGTAGTTCCAACATTTTTAGTTTTGTTTTATTAATTTTTGAAATATGTCACTTCATTTGTTTGCAACCTATATATTCAATGAAGTTGGTTTAATGAAATTTTCGATGTACAATATCAGTGAAAAGAAACTTCAATAGACGATTGAACGTCGGAGTCGTCTGTTTGCGTAATCTACCTTAACTTTTCAGTGTTTCTATTTCACCTATTATCCTTCTTATCATTTTAATCACTCTTTATAATTGTCCATCTTATGATTTCCAAGTAACGAAACTACTTTTTCTTCATTTTAAGTTGATATCGATCCTGTATTGCTTTGATATTAAGTTGAAAATAAAGGGGATGAAGTTAAGCAACTTTTGTAAAACGCAAGAAATTGTTGTTTAAATTAATATAGATTGGATCGAAGCGAAAAGTTGATTGAATAATTTAGTTTGTCATTTTGAGTTCAAAGAATTTTACTGAAATGTTTTCGTGTTTGTCCTGTCATAAGAAAACATGAAAGTGCTAAAAGATAATTTTTTAAAAAATATTTTCCTCATAAATCTAAATGTGGGAAGACAATAAAAGGTATCCCCACGAGTTTTTCTTCATCAAATTCCTCGATTTAAAAGAATATTTTGAGATTTTATCCATTTATAATGTAAATCTCAACGTGCAAGAATTCTAGTTAGATGTCTCAATCTTGTTGCTGAGTTTTAGTCTTAAAACGACGATCACTTTGATGCTGCAAACGCTCAGAAATTATATTTAGACTTCAATAGCAAATAAAAATTTCACAAAAACTAATATGAACAAATAAGCGCAAGGCAAAAACAACGCATATTTAATTTAAAAAATGTTTTGTAGAAAACAAATTTCTCTTTTCCAGATGTATATTTTTCCGATATTTTAATTGAAATTTTAAAGTAAAAGCAATTCAGAAGATTGAATTCGCTTACTATACATCGCAAGCTTTGCACTTGATCCTTTCAAATAGACGGTAGTCTTAAAATAGTGATAAAGCAAAAGAAAAAATAATTTTTTTAATCAATGTAGTGATAAAAAATACGTTGTTTAACATATAGCAGCGAGTTGAATCTTTAGTTTCATCCGTTTATTCTTCAAATTTGATCTTCTAAGAATTTGCTTCGAAAGTCTTTTCACAGTGAAAGGAATATTTAAGAATAAGAAAGATAGGCTCAAAATAACAAATTCGATAATCATTTTATCGAGTTAAAAGATGAATTTGGAAAAACGTAATTTGATTTCACAGCATTCTACTTCATTCATGTTTAAATTGTTTGCTCTCTGCGGATAAGAACCGAAACTTTGAGAAAGTAATTGATTTAACTTTAAGCGCTAACTAATATATATAACATCTCAGAGGGCGTCTATCAAATTCCATATTTTTCCTTTCTCATCTTTTTTTCCGAAGTACTGAAATCACGGGCATCGATTGTTTCAGACAAAGGCTATTCTATATTTCGTAGATTGTTTTAAAAGTTTCCTTTCTTAGATGCGTGGTTTATTCAGTAATTCTCTAAAATTTACATACATATTCGCTGCTGGAAGCTAAAAAAATTAAAATGCTTTGATATTTTTTTCATGGAAATAAATCTTGTGTGAGCAAAATTGAAATGAAAAGTAAAAAAATGTTTGAATGAAAAAAATACGATTTAGTCTTCAAGTTTGTGATCTTAATAAAACATTATCAGATGTCCGTTTCTAAAGAAAAATGAGAAAAGTAAAGGCTGGTTATAAACTATTGCACCCACTTCAAAAATTAATTTAAAAACCCTATAATGTAGCAACTTCGATTTTTTAATGAGAGTGTAGCTCAAGAAGTTATTTTCAGGAGGTAACGCACCGTTACGGCGTGCAATGCAATGTAAGTGTCAAAATGGCTACCGTGCAGCAGAAGGGACGTCTCTGGTTCCACTAAAGCAAATAAATTGTAACAGTTCAAAGAATTATTCGGTTATGGTTTCGAAATTGTCTATCTCCAAGTAAGAACTTTATCAAGCGTTGGTATGAAAAATTAAAGGAAACAGGAAATGTGCATCAGCGAGGGAGACTTTCACTGCCGCTATTTATGCCTGAGATTCGAATTATTCATCCAATTATATGACGTCTTCTCTTAACTACAGTAGAGAAGGGATCATCTAATTAGATAATAGGTTCCGGACACGCCAGCGCGTCGGTGGCAGTGAATGTGTTAATTGTTCATACCAACGCTTAATGGAGTTCTTACTTGGAGACTTATAATTTCGATATTTAAACCGAAAACGTCTTTGAACTGTTACAATTGATTTACTTTCGTGGAACCAGAGACGTGCCTTCTGCTGCACGGTAGCCATTTTGACACTTGCGTTGGGAATATCCCACTGCAACAGATTAAGTGCGCCGTAACGTCGTGTTACCTGTCTGAAAAAAACATTTTGAGCTACTCTCTCATTTTAAAATAAACGAAGTTGTAACATTATAGGGGTTATTTTTATTAATTTTTGAAATGGGTCCAATCATTTATGAGCAACCTGTATTCTTACCGTAGAAAAACTTGTGACCTTTGAAATCTTAATATAAATAAAAGTCATTGTTTGTATGTATGTGGCTATGTTCCACATCTTCTCCTGAACCAATGGACGGTTTTGAACCAAATTTTGTACACTTATTATTTAAGACAAGGGGAAAACACTTATGAACTTTTCTAAGTCCAAAAGTTAATTAAACAGGCAGTTAATTAGAAATTAACCGAAACCGTTTTCCGCCGAAACTTCGGAACAAATTGTCCGACAAAAAATATTTTCATACCATCTTACAGTTCAAATTTTTACCTTTTCAATGATACCAATTTTATTTCTGTGACATTTTTCCTTCGATTGTTATTAATTTTTAAAAGTTCCACAATTTTTAAATACTTGCAGACGATTTTGAAATAACGAAGATTTATTCAAACGGTTAGACTTTGAACTAATTCACCTTTATTTCTGAAAATTTTGCTTATTTTTATTAATATCCATATAATATAATAAATGCGAAAGTGTGTCTGTCTGTTTGTTACGCATTTACGGCAAAACTACCAAACCGATTTGGATGAAAATTGGCAGAGTTGTAGCTTGAAGCCCAGGAACGGACATAGGGTAGGTGACATCATGTTAAATTCATTATTTTTGATTACAGATAACAATTGAATAATTCACAAGCGATTTGCGATGAAGATTACTACTTTATTTTTCAGTCAACTGTCACGTGATCCTTAAGGAATGCGTAAACAAAATTAATTGTCACGTGATCCTTCAGAAAAGAGCATGAATTTGAAATAATTTATTTTTAAAGTCAAGCATCACGTGACCTTGCTGAGAAAAGAAATAAATAATTAATTTGTGGAATAATAACTGAAAAATAGACGCCAGGACAGAAAACCAATGATAGATATGATATAGTTTCAAGAGTTTTTGGATTAAAATTTAAAAACTAAAGTTAATTATAACCAAAGGAAAATATCGTTCAATGTTTACTTAAAATAACAGCCTAATTTAGTAGAAAACTTGCCAAAATAATTCTTTATCTCTCTTTTTATCGACATACAAGATTTGCTTGGCTGTTAAATTTGTAACCAAACGATTTGGATAATCACTGGCGGTTAAATTCTAAACCAAACGATTTAGCTAATTACAATAGTTCCATTTCGAATTTTAATGCTTTAAGAGCTTTTTTCAACCGATTTAAAAAGAAAGGATTGCATAAACCCAATGAACACGGAATCCAACGTTTTGTTTACTAAAGAAAGAACTGATTCGAACTTGGCGCTTGATACAGTTGCCAAATAGATTTGGCGATTGCTAGAGATTCAAACAGTGTATTAAATTGGGACTTTTTTAAAATTGTTCGCAGTACAGAGGAACTGATAAGCAAGGTTTATCCTTCCCTATAAGCTAATAAGAGGAATAGAGATTGTTTGTTGATTGGGTGATTTTGGCACTGACTAATGAAAGTTTAGGTCAGATAAATAAAAAAATATGCTTCACAAATGGAGGGATGTATTACAGAATATCTATCTGTAGATACGGTAATGGGCAATAACAAGTACAATCATATCCTGTAGAGTTCTTCAACCCCATAGAATTGTCAGGGATACCTTCCGACAAGCCGAGATTAAAATTCGGTGTTCCAGAACTATTCATACGTAACCTCGATGTACCGAGACTGCGCAATGGCACACGGTTTCAAATTACACACTTAGGACCAAAAGTCGTACTAGCTACTGATATAACTGGCATAGCGAGAGGTGAGAGTGATAAATTCTACGCATTCCGATAATACCGAAGGATTTACCATCCCAGTTCAAAAGGTAACAATTCCCTTTAAAATTAGCATTTGCCAGGCTCAGGGTCAGACCCTCAAAGGGGCAAACGTACATTTGGAAAAATCTTATTTTTCCGTTGGTAACTATGTGTGGCATGTTCCCGTGTGTCCAGCCCACTAAACCTCTACATCGATGCAAAAAACCTGAAACAAAAAACGTCGCATACAAAAGTGTGTTGTCATATATAAACAATTTACCTAACTGTAACAGCAGACACATGTACAGTATACTCCTGTTAGTCTTCCAATTATGTATTATCAACCATCAGAACTTTTAATTTCCCCTTTCTACATATAACGAAACATTTACATTCGTGAATTTTAAAAAAGTAACAATTCAAATTCTTCGCGCACGAAGTCGTGGGTAACAGCTAGTGTCATTATAAAAGTCAACGACAACTCAAATTAATAGTATGTAGAAAACCTAGTACCTTTCTATTGATTAATAATATGACTCTCAGTAGCTAATAGAATCGTGACTCAGTTGATAGTAGATTTCTACTAGCTACTAAAAAATTGATAATAAGGAAAAGTTACTGACAGGCTCACCATCAGTGAATGATCTTTCACATCTTTCAAGGCGTCTTATTGCTATAGAAAAAGCCTTATGAAACGAAATAATTTTAGTTTAAAATATAGAATTGTGTTCTCAAAATATCAATTACAAATGTTTAAAAGAAAATCCCGTTCATTATATCGATTACATTCAAATATATGCAAATAATATTCATAATTGTCTTAGTAGGCAAAATGATAAAGCGTTTAGTTTTCCTGTATTTGTATATAGGTTAAATTAATTTCAAAATCTATAATTTAAGAAAAATAAATTAATTCTTTATGATAAAAAATATAATTTATTACACTTTTAATTCCCCAGATAAGTAAATCTTCAACGAATAAGTAAATTTTCAAATCGTTCAGCAACTGTTTAAGCTACACAAAACATTTTTATATTTAGTTGAAGTTCAAAATTTGAACGGGAAGTTGAAGAGAAATGTATTATTATTATATTTTATCAACTGAACAGGTGAAAAACTTTCAACTCATACATAAGGAGCTACATAATATTTAAATGCATTAGCTTTAAAGTACTCTTGCTGAAAAATTCCAATAAGCGTCTAGCAACCATCAGTACAATAAAAAGAATCGCAAGAATTCTTTTTATATGGCTATCGCATGACTGAGTTATAAAACTGTCTCTATTTATGACGGTTGATATACGTTTAGAATGTTCGGGATTTTCTAGCTGCCAGATCTAAAATCGGGAATCCTTTCTAGTATCAACAAAGCATCTCGGGAATTACGAACTTCATTTTTTCTCGAAGTGCGAAAGACTTTGGTTTATTTCTAAAAACCCGTCAGAAAAAATTTATTTCATGAAAGAATTGTATTTGCCGTTTGAATGCTCAAAGTTGACTTATTTCATTTTAAGCTTTCGAGAAGCTACTGTGTTGGAGTTTATTAACTGGAAGATATAATATGTTCTTTACGCAGTAAGATGCTTACCTCTGTAGTGAGAGTATGAATTACACAGCTTATATAATCCGATCTCCTTTAAGAAGGCCGCGGTGGCCTAGTGGTAAGGGCTTGGCTTTGGGGCCAGAGGACTCGAAACTCGATTCCATTGAAGATCCGTCGTGTATTGGACCGCACATTAAATCATTACGTAGGAGGCCAAAAGTCCTCTCGTTGGTGTGGAGCCACACGACCCAGCCTACCCTACTGGGTTTAAGGCATTAAAGAGCCGGTGGGGTAAGAACCGACCAGCGGCAGTAGGAGGACGCAAGCTCCACTCGGATTTATTAAAAACCGACCAGCAGCAGTAGGAGGACGCAAGCCCCACTCGGATTTATTAAAAACCGACCAGCAGCAGTAGGAGGACGCAAGCCCCACTCGGATTTATCAAAAATTTTCCTTCATATTTACACACTACACCCTTTAATATGGGTGGAAATTAAATACATATGAGTATGAATAGGTTTCTTATCATAAGGACTCACCCGGCCAAGGGGGCAATATTAATAACAGCATATGAGGTGAAAATTATATACTAATAGAAATTAACCATGGCCGGGGAGAAACACACTACAATACATTCTTAATTTTGATTATTAGTGACATTCCACCCACAAAATACAATATGAGAGATGCAGTTCAAACATAAATAAAACACACTCAAAACAGACACAGACAAAACAATATCGAAGCAAAATCCAAACATCACACACAATCTCTATACACAAAATGAATTGGTAAATAGTTTTTTCATTGATTATTTTTTAAAAAAACATATAAATAAACTAATCCATTCTCGCCCCCACAACTAACCAATTAAAAGTTTAAAAATGTAAAAACTCTAATCCCAAGCATGCACCGGGTATATTAATTAAAGTTATATTATAAAAGCCATCTGGATCAACTTCTCCCATTGCATCGAGACCGCCATTTCAAAGATATTCAATCCGTCATGTACAATGAAAAGGAACCAGGTCCACATCAACATCAAGGTAAGGCGTCACCAACTAGGAAAGGGATGTTGATGTGGTGCGGAAGTTTTGAGAGGGGCTGCCAGCTCAGGTTTCGTCCTCTTCATATGACCGAGGTTCAAAATTACGAGGGCCTTTCCAAAATAGTCCTCGTGTTGATTCAAAACGGGACGTTAATATAACTGAACCGATCTCCTATAATACGATGGACAAATTTAAAGGGAAAAAAGTCGAGCGCTTAACCCGTTAAAGTTCAACTTTTAAAGCATAGATTTTAGTAAATTCATTTTAAATGTTAAAAACGCCAAGATTAAGATAACTCTGAAACAAAATTAAAATCGAAAAAAACTTTTTTTCTACCAATTTTTCGATGATTTTTTCCATAAAAATCATCGAAAAATTGGCAGAAAATCATTTAAAAAACTTTTGCATAGATATATATTAAAAGATTTTTAAGATGTTGTAAAATATCAAAAAATAAAGATTACTTTCGAATTCCTTGCATTTACCCCGAAAAAAGATCAAATGAACAAAAAATTAAAATGACGATACAAAGACTTCAACATCTGGTTAATGGGTGGTATATACAAGTATAAAATTGTTTTGGAGTTTGCGAATATAAATTAATTGTTAGACAGAGCAAGAAATTAACATTAAAATGCGTAGGGTTTAGCAAAGGAAGTGAAATGTAATTATCTTATAAATAGGACGCTGGGCATTAACGGGCTAAGGGAGCAGAATCAAGCAAGGTTATCTGAATCTTTGAACCTTTTCCTAAAGGGCGATACAGATACTATACAGCAGGTTTTTTCCCTCAATGTACGGGTTGGTACAATAACACATTAGGATCCCCTCTTCGGAATTATCTTTGGGAATCTTTAATCCCTATGTAGACCTGTTTACTCATCATGTCGGTTTGTGTCGCCACAGGTTTCATGGTTGGATTTGTTACTAATGACAGAAATAACAAACTCGGCGTACATTGGAAAGGGAGAGAGATTTTATTTTCCGATGAAATGAAAAGGTGGGTAAGTACTTTCTTCGCCAATATCCATTAACATTTAATTTTAAATTTTTATTTAAAATTTTTTCTAACAAGCATAGAATATGAATTTTCTGTTTATGGGATGGATACATTAACCTTTAATATTAACATTAAATTTTAACTTTTTTCTACCAAGCATAGAATATGAATTTTCTGTTTATAGGATGGATACATTAACCTTTAATATTAACATTAAATTTAAACTTTTTTCTATCAAGCATAGAATATGAATTTTCTGCTTATGGGAAGGATACCTTAACCTTTAATATTAGCATTAACTTTTAAATTTTTTCTATTAAGCATAGAAAATGAATTTTCTGTTTATGGGATGATTGGGAATATAAGGCGGTCAGGAAATCAGACGTTTAAAATCCTTTTACAGTGATTTAATATCGTCAATGTATTTTCAGTTGTTGATTTCTTCTTAAAACTTTCAAAACATTTACTTCATACAGTATTTCAAAAGCTTTTCACATGTAGGAACGTCTAAATAGATAAATAATGGAAGGGAAGAACATATGACAGGAAATAATGAAGGACAAAACATTATTTACATGCTTCCTTAACTTGTTAATCTGAGTGATATTTTTTGTTATAGAATCGTGGCTTTTAATGTGGGCCTTTGTTTGGACAAAGATTTAACAATAATAATAAGTGTTTCAGGAAACAAATGATTTTGTTCATTAAACATGTTCAGTCATGTTTTCATGTAGGCTTTTATTTATCCAAAACGAATGATCGAAATACACAAGTAAAGAATTCAAGTGAATAAGAGTAGATAGACATGATTGTTTGTTTGTATCAAAATTAATAATAACTGTCATAGAAAGCATTTAATTAACTGAGAAATATAGATGATTCTCGGATTCCGAAACCTACCATGCATTTGCGCATGCGCAAGGCGGAGTTGATTTCACTAAAATAGAGATGAAGTGAGAAATGGAGGGGGAGATATTTACATTTAACTTAGCACAACCTAAAAAAAACTCCGGAAATGCTCTCATCTTACTCATTGCCTGTCACCCCTTGCCGGAGTAAAATCGTCAAAAAGTGCTTTTGAAACGATCAGAATACGGTATTCTGAGAATTGCATCTCTTCTGCCAAAAATATTTTTTTAAAAATTAAAAGTAAATTTGAAGTTGTTATAATTCAGAGGGTAAAGAGACAAACTAGGGAAAAAACCCGTTTATTTTGCATTGAAATTTCTTAATTGCGCATCGAAATGCATAAACCTCTTGAAATTGCTCTCGGAATTCCCAGTGCCCCTAGGGACTGCTTCTAATCCACCTGGCAAGTTCTGCAGAATACCGTATTAGGAGAAACTGGATACCATTAGTTAACTGGTTATCTCACTTATTATATTCCGTCCTATCTAATGCTAGGCACTGTGAATCGTGCATAGTGAAGCATACTAGTTGAGTAGCGAGAGAGATGAAGAGGTGTCTCGGAATACGTGAGAAGGTTGCTGAGATTGCGGATTGTACTACGGATGAAAAAGACTTAATCCGAAAAGAGTAAAGACTGCTAATCGTCTGTATACTGCTAAAAGTGATCAAGTTGAAAGAAAAAGGAAAACCTGTTAAGGCGTTTTTGTTGTTTTAAAATGTCGTCTTTGTAACAGAAACAGTTGTGCATATCGATAAATGTGCAGTGTTTATTATATACTGGCCATATATTTTTTCTGTTGCTGAAAAACAGCAAGAATATCAACTCATTTTCATTTCTCTTTCGATTTGGTTACTTTTAGCTGTATACCGACGATATAAGACAGTGTCACAACATCTGTCCTGGTTATTAAGTGCAAAGAAGCATAAGCTAAGATATGCTGAGATTAAGCGATTTGTCGTTTAATCTCGGTCGATAGGACGAACACAGACACACGCACACACACGAGAAATCAATTCTAAATATATGTAAATGTTTCGTCGTATGTAACCATGATATTGAAATTACCTCAATGAAAAGATTTCTCTGCTATATAAGTATGTAAGTAAATAACGCGTCCATCAAAATTATAAAAAAATATAAACAACAGGTGTAAAGATAATTTAGTTTTCGTGCTACTTTTTAACTTTTTTATTTAATGCCAACAATACTGATTATGGACACCCAATTCATTTTATTCGCGTAGATCAAAAAGAGGGTTATTTCAATTATCATTGTAAAATAGCCAGAGTAATGGTTTTTTTTATGTGAGATTGTAGGATTTTTAAATTTTTGAAATGTTAAAATTTGTTTGCAAAAACGATTTTAATGAATTTTCGGAAATTTAATGTTATTTTATAATAATTTCATATTAAGTATAAAAATAATATATAAAAGCAAATCCTCCAGCATTTACTTGCTAAAAGAGGAACTAAAGTTTGGATTATTTTAACAATGTATAGGAATTTTTTATTGTTATAGGAATAAGTTGTCAGAAATAAAATATTTCGAAAATAATTTATCTTCATTCATTAGCTACACCTGCAAATAGGAGCAGTTTTAGTTATGTATTAAGTTCTTATTCAACTTATTCAATTAAATAAATTGATGAAACATGTATGGCGTAAGTGCACATCATGAAGTAATCCCTAATATGAGAATATAAGTCTAAAAATTCTTAATGTCATCATCTTTTCATACATCTGTCATTCTTATTGTAATTTCTAACTCTTATTCTAGGTGAAATGAATGCCCCGATTTTATTTCATTTTATCTTAAGTCGGTAACATGATCGTTTAATTGTGTAAGATAAGGTTTTGATTTGATACGTTACGTTTTGTTAGATTAATGCTCTTGTTTGGAACTATGTTATGCTGACGACAGATCCCGTCATTTTAAACAACTGAAAGATCATTTAGGCCACACTTGATTAGTCTCCTAACAGTACATCAACATGACATATTACTCTCCCAGCACTACATCAAAGAGAAGGCTTTTCAGTCACTATTTAGTTTCAATAGACCAGTTCTATACCCACCACGAGTCCTTTGTTGGAACTCGCAAGTATCTGATCATGAAATGGAGAATAAGGACGTCGGAATATTACAACATGCTAACCTGTGAATATTGCTACCATGATAAAATTAGCGTACCTCAACCTGCAAATGTGGGATATTTTTAATGTATGGAAATTAAAGACTGCAAAAAGTAAGCCATGTCTATGGTGGGGAATCGATTAAAAATTTTGAATCCGAAAATCCTAATCTTGAAAAATCCTTCCAAGGCATAAATGTTGCTGAAAAAAAAAAAGGAACTTATAGTTGGGTTTCAAATTTTTAGGATTGAGTGAAAGGAATTATGCATAAGATTTATTATACATGCAATATTGGTACTCGTTGTCTATTATAAGCTACAGAAAAGCCTTATTTCTATTTATGAGTAATGTAGTAATTTTTATTTCCCAATCGTAAACTGCGATCGCTAAGCCAAGTCTGTAAGTTTTCATTATAATTTGATGCTAAAAAGAAAGACACCAAAAAATTCAAGAGAATTCTTTGAAGCTGCCTAACTGAAATGACACAGTCGACATTTCACCAAAGCTGCAACGTCTATTAAAAAAGTCAATGATTTACTGGTTCACTGCACGAACACAGAAATGTGCATAGTATGAAAGTGATGAAAAGAAAAACGATTTTTGATAAAATATTACTACTGGATCATCCTTTTAAGGTTAAATCCCTTAAAGAACTACTTGGACATAAATAACTGAGTTACTTTTTGTCAGCTGTGCATAGCATATTTCCTACTCTCCCACCGCCGTTTTTCATACTATGCCATTTAAAACCAACAAATACTTAGGAAGTAGTGAATAGGAAAGTTTCAAACCAGTTGTTTGGTTTCCTTATTGATACATTTTTCTAAACAAATTCACAAATCTTGAAAACTTCATAAAAATTTGTAAGTAAAATATACTTTTCATATAAAACTAGATTCGTAGTAAACCAAGGGTAAATGGCATAAATACTTCTAATTCTTCTGTTCGTATATTTTTCACCTAAATATCTTCATAACTGTAAAAGTTTCAACAACCGTTTTAATATCTTTGAATTCTCTAATGTAAGATTTTCAAAATCTAATCACTTAGTTAAAATGCAACATCTACCAAAACTACTTTCTGCTAAATGATGGGAAAATGATCTCGTGAAAAGCTTTCAATAAGATAAATTGTAGGTTCTTTTCTTCTATCTTGCAGAGAAATAGGGTATATGACAGTCGTCATAATAAATTAATCTGTATTCTTGGTTATTCAAGTAAATCAAATATTGCTCTAAACATTTTTTATCAGTAGAAATGCCTGATCACGACGAGAAGGCTTCAGAAGAACTATTGACTGTATTACACCGGAAGATGTCTGCCGAATCTTCGCCAGCGATTGTAAATTAACTTTCTGGTCCATCCAATGACAGAAAATTCCACTCCAGCCTTAACGTTGTTGAAATTGTGCCCCAAAGGATTCTCGTAGTCTTCGTTGCAGGCCTTAACGACGGTGAATAATCAGAACTTTTGCCGTACATCCAATTAACTTGTTGGCCCACCCACTGACAGAAAATTCCACTCCCGCCTTAACGTTGTTGAAATTGTGCCTCCCAGGATTCTCTTAGTCTCCGTTGCAGGCCTTAACGCTGGTGAATAATCAGAACTTTTGCCTTACATCCAATCTGAAGGTCATCCGATCTTCCTAGCACCTCTATGTCTTCGATCTCGCCAGCTCCCCCAATTGCTCTCTCTGGAATCCATGACACTTAACCTTTAACAACTTTTCTCCAGACTGCACGTCGACTTCCTTTGAAGTAGTCTCCAATAAAGGGCAAAATCCTCGATTATCATTAAAAACAATAATGGACCAACCACTTCGCCCAAGGATACGCAGGGCTGCCCCTGCGTAAGCTTATCAGTCTCCCAAGCTTCTCGACAGTTGATACTAAATCTATCATCTAGGTCATTCCTCGTTAATCACCTAGGGTGACTGAATGCCAAATAGACAATGTTTATTTATTAATCAGATCTTAATGTTTACCTTAGAAGCATGTAAATTTGAATCATAGCTATGAAATGGGAGCAATGCACAGGATAATCACTGCGCGGTAATTGCTAATAAAGTAAAACTTTGTTTATAAGTCAGGTAACAAGAAACCAAGAAAGTATTAACTGATTGATCGTCAAAAACCAGAGAGAAATAGACAAAGGGCATTCAAAATCAAGAAGTATAAAAACTTAATTTATGTGTCAAAATATCATATTGAGAACTACATCTTGAATTTGTCTTTCAACAAAAATGATTAGAACACTGAAATTTAAATGGAATAGAAATAATAACTTAATACATTGATAATTTATTTTTTTAAAATAATTTACTTTATATGTTTACAAAATTAATAAGTCTTTTTAAATGTGTTGATCAAAATTTCATACGTCTAAATCATGTGTCATTAAAAAGTTAACAATTAACTTCCCTATGTGAAACATTAGTTGTGAACTTGAACGGATAAACATCAATGTTATGTTTATTAAAATTCCGACATTTGGTGCAGATTGGCCAATTTAAGGCCTTTCATCATAAAGACCCTGAAACCAATACAATTTCGAAATTTTTTTACAATGTAATCTGTGAATCAAGGAATTTAGTTTTAATTAAATATTAAACTATTTTTTTGTACCAATTAATGAAAACTTAGAAACTAACTTCTAAAGATTTATCTACTTAGAGAAGTATGTAATTACAAATAAATATCAAACTGAGTTGAACATAGAAGTCTATGTAAGTTAAATTAGAGAATGAAAATTAAACAAAACGATATGATGTGACATAATTTCATAAAAATGGATTCCTGTTTAAAGGGGAAATTAGAAGTTGAAAATCGTAAAATATTTCATTCGTCGTAACATCGTTTCTTCTCCGACTTTTTGACTCTTTAAAAATTACCCGTAAGCAAAGGAATATGTTTATAAGTGTAAAAACCTGGAGGTTTTCAATAAACTGGTAACAAACTCAATTAAGTATGGAAGTCTGTGAGTTAAACTAAAGGAAGAATATTAAATGCAATTTATTTTAACGAAACTTCGAAAACTCGGAGAAGTTTTTTGGGGAAAATTTAAATTAACGACCCGCAACTATTTAGCATTTCACAACAACTATTTTCCTCTTTCGAATTCTCTAAGACGTACCTACATCCAAAAAATATATTTCTAAAGACTGAAGAATGGATTTCTTTAAGACTGCCTTAACCTACAGGTTGCTCTTTTATTCAAATTTTATCCTTCATGTATTTCCTACCATTCCCCAATCACCAGTTGCTGACCCAATTTTTTCTCCATTTCCCCAATAAATAAGAAAATACTCCCAGATCAATAAGCCAAAATAAAAGTAAAGCAGTCAAAACCGACAAAAACAAGTATTTTCATACTTCCGCGCGCGTTGAATAGGGCTGTCTCAAATCGATATAGTATCGAATCCTCGGGCAGTAAAAGCGAAAGCATGTTACTATAACAGCGGTGTTTAACAGTCTACTCTTGAGGGAAGGCTCTAAGTGTTAGTTTACCTTTTCCAACGCCTTTAGCACTTGTGAAAGAGTGGGAACTATAAGTCTTTGTTTGCCGGAGTGTGCTTTTCTCTCTCTCTAGGTCTTTTTTTATTTTCTTCCTGGTGCTCGCTTCTGTAGAAACGAGAAAGTTCTTCCATTTTTACAGTTGAGCAAATTTTCAGGTGGGCCTGCCCGCTGTACTTGCAGTCACTGAAGCAGAGAATAGATGTAAACTTGGGCTATGAGAAGTACAGGCCAAATAAGACCTTGGAAAGAAATGGGAAGAATAGCTTCTTGGCTTTTTGGATGACTAAGGCCTACAAGGATTAAAGCATTTCGTCCACAGGGGTATTTGAATTAGCATGATTCGGGTGTGGATAAACTTTTGAGGCGTTGTAGCCATAGATTGCTCTTCAAAATATAATAAAAAGTATTCAAAAGCCGTTCAAATAAGGAATATTTGAAGTAGTATTATATCAAATAATAATAATGATTATATCTTTATTACAGTGAGAAAAAACAAATCACACAAAAATTGCTTTCATTTGTTCATTGCGAGTCGAGAGTTCACATTTCCTGGGAAAGTTCTTGAATCCCCTGTTTATAACTGAGCTTTTAATTGTCATTCAATTAAGTTAGGGTAAAGTCATGATTTCCAGGTTGGTAATTTGGCTCCTGAATTTACATTCAATCAAATTTGTGTTAGGTAAAGATTGGGAACTTCACATGAATATTTAGACTTGAATATTGTGAGAACTCAAACTCAACACGTGTTTTGCCGTGAAAGGTAAGACAGTGCGGTTGAACAGGAACTGTTTCTAGCATTAGATGTCTTCAACTTAAAAAAACGCTTCGTTTCGGAGGATTATGGTAAAATTCCTTCCAACGGGGGCAGCACGAGTACGTCGATGTGTAGTGTGTGTATGATAGTGGAGTTACCCTCCCTTCTCTAGTAGGTACAGTAACAGCGTGGGGTTGAGATAGCTCCTCTTCGATGACACGACGACCTCCTGCGGGAGGGGATGGGCCGGAGACAGGTGATGATCATTAGAACTTCACCCACAGTTCCCATTTTAACGTCGCGACGCCTATCATTCAGGCGATTTCGGATGCTATGTCAGGGCGGGGGTAGCTCGACTTGTGGTTATGCTAAAAATGAAATGAGAGTAAATGTATTGCCTTAATGTCTCGATGTTTTACAAAGACTATAAGGCAAATACACTCGCCGTTATGACAATAATAGCTTTTAAAATGCTATAAACCACTAACCACTGCCACTAACCTTATTCAGATCCACATGTACTGCAAAGAGCCATCAACTGAGAGCATGATTAAGTATTGGGAAAGATTGGTAGATGACTCTATTCGTTTGAAGGCTTTGTTTCGATGGAATACTTATCAAATATTTGCAATACACGAAATATTTTAAAACGCACGTTAGAACATGAGAGTTCTTTTCAACACATTAAAATTAGTGTGCATTTGAATATTAAGTTACAAAGAATATGTTATAAACTAATGCTAGGTATGCAAATGTTTTATCTGTGCATCTTTTAACCCAAAGATTCCCAACCCGTGGTACGCGTACCCCTAGGGGTACTCGAAGGACCATTTTGGGGTAGGCGAAATCAAAGTTGTTAATGGCGGAAACAAGAAAACATAAGGGGAATTTTTTTTCGCCAAGTGAATACTTGCTATTTAATAACTATACCACTTGACTAGTTTATTATTACGAAGTGTAATTTTTAGCTATCCTTATAAGTTAAAAAGATACAATTACAATACTGGTTTTGTTTTCTTTGACGTTGAACTAATACTGTTGTAAAAATGGAATAAAATGTAAAATCAAAAATAAGTTCTAAAAGTGTTATTAATTCGAGTCATTTCACTTTTAAGCTAACCTTAACATCATTGATAAAACTTCTTTTCATAGACGGAGGGTTATGTGTGGGGGGGGGGGAGTTGGATATGATTGTAGGGGGTACGCCGTTGGCAAGGTGATAATCAAGGGGTACGCGAGGGAAAGAAGGTTGAAAACCCCTGTTTTAACCGTTTGAATATTTTCTTTTCTAAAAGCCGAATCATAAGGGTTTTCTTTGTACTTTTAGTCACATGATTTATCTTCCTACCCCAGAAAGATATAGGAAACAACAAATTCATTCCTTGCACCGATGTACCGCTAAGATTACATAAAACTTTGGTATTTTAAACTTATAGAAAAGATGGTGTCGAAAAACATTGCTTTACAGTCGTTTAATACAACACAATGTAAGAACAAATTTATTACTTATTTTTAGACTGATATAGATTTTGTTACCTGATTTTGAAAATGCTTTTAAAAATTTTATGTTATCAGAAATATATTTTATTGAATGGCAAATATTTATTTTTATCAAATAAAAATTTAGAGAATTTCCAGACACTTTTTAATGAATAAAAAATTATGTTCGATGAATAGATATATTAACCAAGAGTTTAGAAATTCGAGAAAAAAATTCTGAAAGTTTTACTCCTAATATTTATCAGATGTTTTGTCAGCATATTCTGAAGTTTTTAAGAAAATATTCCATTAATAATATTATTCTGATCATGCATTTTATATATTAATGGAAAATAATGGGAATAGATAAGTAAAAAAAATAAATCCAGATTTTTAAACTACCGTAAATAAAGATAAAAGTTCTGTCTACATTGTTGACAGATCACTACTACGTTTCCGAGACAGCTCAAACGAAATATAAACTGCAAATAAAAATGAAACTGAAATAAAAAGAAATTAAATTTTTAACTAAAAATAGTGGATTCAATTCATGTGACTTGAAAGTCACGCAATAAACGCACATGTGTATGTCATCTAGTTTTTATCTGCACGTAGTCTTACGCTG
>BGPR01000053.1:630068-687678 GCA_013235015.1 Araneus ventricosus | reverse complement strand
TATGGTACTGCAAGACGCGTGATGCATTCCAAAATTAAATTGGTTCGACGCATTTGGCATTAATCTCGTGAGCATGAATTGACTTTTTAATCATTTTCGATGATAAAGAATAGGTAATCTTAATTTCAGATAAACAAAGAACATGGAAAAACATTTTTTACTTCTGATTAACTCATGTAAATTCATAAAAATAAAAAATGAATAAATAAATGAAGGTAATTAAAATAAATAAATTAATAAAGGAAATTTAGAAAAATTATAATGAACAAAATTTATTGTCAATAATTTTGAAATTTTTCTTTTTATATAGAATTGAAATAAATGAAGAATTTTGTATTCCATTAAAATCTGCCGTGAGTTGGAAACTTTAATCTAGTAGTTTTAAAATAGTTAGGTTTAATAGATTATATGTGCAAGAAAAATGGAAGTTGAAAAGTTATAAAAATCATTCATTTATTTATAAGTTATTTATAAAGTTTAAACCATTTGAAAAATTGATAGAATTATTATTTTTGATTAATGATGCACATTTTGAAACATTCGTGCAATTACCAAATATTAGAAAATAACGCATTTTCATTAAATTAAGTCGTTGGTAGACTGCTAGAATAAGTTTAAAAAGTCTTAAAAATCAGCAATAATTACATGAACGTTTTCACTTTTTTTATAGTCTAAAATTAATTTTAATACTCAATATTTTTAAATCTTCTATTCAAAGTTTGAAATCTTATTAATATTAATAACTGGAGAAAAGAAATTGACTGAATCTTTTTCACCTTAAACAATTTTTACTCAGATATAAACTTCCAATCTCTAATTTGCTGTAATCCGATAATTCAGAATATTTATCCCTCTTACAAAATTGCATATACTTTTAATCTAAAATATTAAATTTTTGATTAAAACTGTCTACATACATTTTAAAACTATACTGTTTCACTCTTTTATGCATAATTATTTTTACGAATTGTGAAACTAAAATTTGGTTCAAATAACGAAAATTTAATTAAATTTCAACCTTTGAATCTACTATAATTTTTCGCATTAATTTGCGCAACATCAGTTACTTAAAAATTTCCAAGAAATATCTATCTTTCATTGTTATTAATTCTTCAAACATGAAGAGATAAAAGTACTTATTTCTATTATATAACATGTATATAATTCAGTCTTTTCATTATATATAATTTTCATATATGTTACCTTTTCCTTCGGAATATTAAAAATATTTCTCTTATATATAATATGATTAGTAACATTATTTTTTAAGAAGTGCTTTTTATTATTTCTTGCTTAAAACTTATTATATGTAATTCAATTGTTTATTTAGAAAATCTTTTCTTTTCTACTTGCTTTCATAGCTTTTGAATAAGAATTTTTCTATGGTAAACAACCCAAAACTTATGAAATATAATACGTAAATGCAAGTGAAGAAATTCTTATATAGTTATAAAATAAAGCTCTCTTCTAACTGCTTTCTAGTTCTTTTTCTCTGAAAGCTTTGCCATGTGATAAGTATATTTTAATATATAAGTAATATTATAATAACATATAAGTAACATTTAATCACATTTTAATCATACATAATTATGTTGCAAGCTTCAAAATCAGTATTTAATTTTTCATCTATAAAAAGTCGAATGAAGTTGAGTTTAAATTCTGACCTGAATCCTTTACGTCAAGGTTTGTTTTCATAGCTTCTAAATAAGAATTTTTCTGAGGTAAACAACTCAAAACATATGAAATATAATACGTAAATGCAAGTGAAGAAATTCTAATATAGTTATAAAGTAAAGCTTTCCTCTAACTGCTTTCTAGTTCTTTTTTCTCTGAAGGTTTTCCTATGTGATAAATATATCTAAATAACCTTTATTCACATTTTTATGTTATAAGCTTCAAAATCAGTATTTCATTTTTCATCTAACTAAAGTTGAATGAAGTTGAGTTGAAATTCTGACCAGAATGCGTTACGTCAAAGTTGGGCGAAAATCATTCAAGAAAGGTTTACTCTGGGGAATTATTGAATACTGATAAGAATCTACTACAAACATTTAAAAATGAAAAAAGGTTTTAAATAAGTAAGGAATGAAAGTCAAGACCGTAAAATAATTATCGTGTCATTTGTATTTTATTGTGACATTCGTACTTTTTATCTTGTGTATCACTTTCCTTTCCTTAATTCGCTGGCAAAGGTTCCTAGTGACACTCTTCTTTTGCATTTGCGATCTCATGTTCTATTAGTAAAGTTATGTTTCTATATTTGGCTCTATTACCCTTTTACTAAGTACTTTTGAATCACCCTGTATATAAACTATTTTCGAGTCCCACTGGGGCGCACCACGAGTACGTGGATGAGAGGCCACCGGATAAGTAAGAGGGGTCTCACTTCCCTGGTGGGTACAATAATGGCTTGGACTTGCCCTCTGCCGGTGATAGTGCGTGCCTTCTACGGGAGGGATCGGGCTGTGACTGGTGATGGCTACTAGGACTCTGAAATCAGCACTCGAGCTATTGCAGCGACAGTCACTCAGATACATCGGACAGAGAATGCTTCAGATCTAGGTGATCTCGATATGGATACTATATTAGATTAGTAGATTTTATTGTGTACTGCGTGAATTGGTTGTAAAAGAATAAAAGATTTTTGTAATTTTCTGTCAATTTTTTGCAAGTTATGTATGCATGCACAACATCTATAGTTAATAAGTACAAGTATGAATGCTATCAACATAATTTCAGTTTTATTTCACCATATTAAGTTTCTTTTCAAATTGTATTACATTAGGTGTCTAGCCAATGACGTGAGGAGTAAAGTAATGACGTAAGAGACGTGGCACAATACGTCATAATTAAATACATTCAGGGAAAAATATTTTGCTTATGAGTAACATAGTTCTTTCCAAAGAAATCTATATTGCTTTGCGAAGTTTCTGACAAACTCTACTTAGTATCTAGATCAAAGCAACTATAATTATTTTTTACTGTAATTTCTTTTAAAAACTCCTTCATTAATATTTCAGCCAATAACCTGAAATGAAAGTCATATTTTTTGTTTTAACTTTCATTCCATTACATGTGACATTGAAACTCTTTGAGCTGTAAATACTTGGCTACGAATAACATAATTATTTCTGAGAGAAAATTGTTCCCGAGTCTAATTTCTGAAAAACTCTACTTGATTACTGAATAAATATATGTATAATTCTAGTCTGCATCACATATTTCTTTTCAAAACTATTGCATTAGGAGATAAGTCAGTAATTTGCTTACTAACTAACCAACTGAATTCTCAGAACTTATTTTATTGAATATTTAATTGATTGTACAATTTCTGAGAAGCTCTACTTTATTTTAAATTATAAATTTCTTTCCACAATTATTTCATTAGGAGTTAAACCTATAACTTGAAGAAAATGGAACTTCTCGTTTTACTCTTCGGAATATCGAAATTGATTGGAACAAAATTACCTCGCAACATAATTTTTTTCACAGAAAACCGTACCTCTTTGTATAATTTCTAGGAAACTGTAGTTAGTTACTGAAAGATTCTGAATAGATCACGTGCTGAAAAGACTGATATCCTTCGTATAACAAATAAAACGGCTTCCAAAGTAGACCCTTGTCAAAATTTCTCATCTTTACTACAGTTGTCAGAGAACGTGCTTATGAACTGCCTTCACTACCCCCTTTATACTGGAGAAAAAATCCACTTAAGGGAAGGGACAGAAAAGGAGAATGGAAAAAATCATTTTGCTTTATTATTAATGTGGAAGAAGAGTTTTTTATTCTTCCTTTTCTCCTTTCATCCTTGTATCTACTGGATCACCAGATGGCTGGACATATTCTTCTTTCTGTACCCTAAGTTCTTTTTCATGCGATGGCATTGAAAAGGGGGCATTGACATATTTTCTGCTAAGTATGGATTTCGAGAGTCTTTTGCACTCTTGGAGGAACATTTTTGACGAACTATTCATCATAGGAATGTGGTATTTCTATGACTTCACATTTAAAGGTCTGCTACTGGAAGAATTTTTCCCACTTTCATTTTCTTTCAACGGAAACTAAGACACAAAGTTATTTTACTTTTCACACACACTTCAGCAATAGAGGAGTAAAGTTATTGCCTCTTTTAGAAGTTTCTGAGGATTTTATTCTCGATGTGTTTCGATTTAAGCATTTTATTCTTACTCTAAGCATTTGTTTTATTTTTAACATCAGTTATGTGATTCTTTATAAATGATAGTAAGGTTTACAATAAACAAAATTAAAAACAAACACGCATTACAGCTGGATAAAATCTCAAATTATTATTTTAAAACTGGGATTTTGGCGCAGCAAACGGATAGCACGTTTCCCTTTTTCAAATTAATGGAAAATAAAATCTGTTGTTTTCTTCATATACCCATGGGGTGACCTAATTTTGCCTTCTGTCGGTAGCCATAAATCTAGTGCAAGAGTCATGCTGTGATATGGAACAACTATCTAAAGGTGATAAGAACTCCATACAGATGAGTTTGATGAGGAGAATAAAATACTAATGAGTTAGTCGTACGACATCGGCATCAACTAGTACTTAAATTATTGATTTAAAATTTCTTTGTTTAAATAAGTATCCTACTTCAGATTAAAAATGTGGTAAGTTAATTATTTAATTAATTAATTACCAAATTATTCAAAATTAATTTAAAAATAGAAAGAATGTAAGTCGTGGAAATATGCATTATCACAAAATGTAGGGTTAAAAAAGTACGCATATGCGTTTGAGACAACGTTTCTTGGCGTTTTTTAAAACCTTAATAGAATCTTGATAGCATGACTATCAAAGAGAAAATTTTATACATTATAGTACTAATATTTGACCTTAAAAGTAGCATGGCCGCCTCGGCCTGGAGGGATAATTTTGGATTAGCATATTTTAAGTTGGAGCTTTGACAGCCTGAAAGATATGGCCTGGGCACGTCGTATATTTTCGTGGGACAAATGTCTGTAGCGGACAAGTATTCCATGTTGCTGAAAATCTTCGACAAAATTTAATTCTGAGGTTAAGACAGATTATCATATCCAATTTATTCTCACCTTTCAAAATAGAGAATAATATACTTTTAAAACATTAACGTTTCATCTAGAATGCTTTCTTTTATTGATAGTTTCAGGTCCTTTCCTGTGTCTATAGCCGCGATTGTAAGGATAAGGACAAATGTGAATATAAGTTTTCCTCTGTTGTTAAATGAAATATTTAGAGACGTTCTACATCATATAAGTGGAAGTGTGAGGTGTAAATGCTAAACAAATGTGGATAGGAATTCAAAATAATTATCTATATCCGCTTCACTACTTATAATTGATCTTCTTTAAGCGAGAAAATAAGGTCTCTTTACGATGTTGATTTCCAATATTTTTAGCTTTATCGATTTAACTTCAATATTCGAACAAATATACGAAGTGCATTGCAACATTTTACTTCGCGGAAATTGAATGAATTCATCCATGGCAGAAATGTGTAAAACCAGTTGGTTGTGAATTTAGGATTATGTTATATTACAACATTAAATCTAATAAAAAAAGACATGATGAGATGTACAGCTGAATTTTTTTATATGGATAATAAACTGCTTGCTTAACCATAATGGTTTTGTTAATAGTGTTCACTCTTAGTTGTTTTCATCATTTTCATTTTTTCATGTTTCCCAAGTGATCTGAACATTTGTAAGATTCAAATCAATTAAAATTATTGTACTGTTTAATAAATAGGAAGGTTTTAGTAAGTATTGTTGTTATGCATAACTATTTCGATATTTGGCTGCGGTTGTAGTATACATCACGATTATAGATTAGTAAGACCAATTATGTTTCTATATCTTCACTTCATTCTAAAGCAGTTGTTGAGATTCATGTATTTAAAATATCGTTGCTGGATACTTCCAACTTAATGTTTCTGGTTTCAATACGTATAACGTTATGATTATCGTTCATCTATTTCGAACTCCACCGCGGGGCACCATGAGCTCATAGATGAGAAGCCGCCGGATAAGTAAGATGGGCCTCGTATCCCCTGAGGGTACAATAATGGGGTGGAGTTGAATTGCCTCCACTGCGTTGACAGGGCATACCTCCTTAGGGAGGGGTTGGGCCGTGGCCAATGATGGCTGCTAGGACTCCGATTTTAGTTTTCGACTACTGCACTGACGCTGGTTATTCAACCACTCAGCATGCCTAGGTAGGACGGGGTAGCTCCTTTGTAATTCATCTTGTAGGGTCTTAGCCCAGTGATACTGGGGTCCGATCAGATATCAAAAGACACAGCAATACAGTATATTAATTTTAATTAAGTTTCTTGATTAATGAACTTTTTACAAGAAAATTTACAGAGATGAAAAACATTCAAATAATCTGCCTAACTCCGGATGAGATATCGAGAGTCAAAAGTTCATAACTGGATTCAATCTCAGTTATTAGTGTGAGTCTACTCGTAAGTGATCGATTAGCAATCGATTTAGGAAACTGATAAAGTTCAGTCAAAAGTTCAACTCAGGACGAGTTCAAAATCCGATGGCTGGAAATAGAAATTTGAGGTATTCTAACGCTCAAATAGTCGAAATAACTACCAAAGAGTTATGTGAATTACCAAGGTAGGTAATTGGCAGTGAGGTATGGCACGCTCACTAGTTCTGAGCAATTCTCAAGGAATTCTCGGATGCTTTTCCAGCTCTCCAAAGAGCTATCCAGCCAAGGGTTGGCTTTCGATTTTCACGGGGACTAGGCGCTCGTACAAGTGCAGGATCTCAAGCTGAGACCTGACTTCTAATCTTCACCGATCTCGAGAATTGAGATCCGAATCCGAATCAAGCTCCGAATTCAATCGAGTCTCGTCTCAAGTCTCCCTTTCTTCTTACAAACTTAAAACCCCTTCGTCAAACCCCTCTGAGGCGTGGCCGAAATGTTATGTCTTAGTGCTTTGTCGGGTGGTTAACCGCGGTCACCAACCGCGACCCACCGCCTTCTTTCTCCTCTCATCATTCGCAGAGGGCTGAAACTTCAAAGGTTACTTTGTCGGCAAGTCAACATGTCGCCGCGCCCGGGAGGTCCGACACGTGGGGTGCGTGTGCCTCAGGTTGCGTAAGCCAGGATGTAATTTACGACTTAAGATAACGTCGCGGCTCCTTCTCTTCTAGCTCTGGCGAGTTCGTTGGAGGTCTTTTCCTGTGAGAACTGTGGGCCCGGAGACCTCACAATCTATTTCGAAACATTTACTTTCGCTGAACTGTACACATTTTCAAGATTAGAAAAAAAGTTGATATATGGGAAACTTTAGAGGACTATTCACAGATGAAAGGATAGATTTACATCTTCTAATTTAAAGTTGCATATCCATATAAAAAATTATTCCATATGGATTCACTACCTTTGTGTAGAATATAATTACTGAACAAAATCGAAGCATTTAACCAGACATCATCCTTCCCAAGGAAATAAGAAATGTTCCTTTGGTTACTATAATTTATGAAATTTTTGTCGCATCTCGATTTGAAAGGGGAAAAAAAACCCCAAAAAATCTATAGAGAAAATTTGGCCTAGATGTGTTTTTTTTTAGTTTTAAGATTATTGGGTAAGAAAAGCCAAACACTGAGACGGAAATAACAGTAGTCAGGTTATTACTACACCTCTTTAAAATTGCTGATAAAATTATAGTTTGTCTTTTATAAGGAATAATTTTTTCCTTCCCTTCTTCATGTCAAGTTCAAATCTAATCGTGTTCTGCATTCCTTGTATTTTGATAATGAATATTATTACATTGAATATTATTACCATATGAAATATGAATTGCTTCTTTAATTAAAATTCTGTTTTTAAATCAAACTAAATGCTATTCTCACTATGTTTATTTAAAATTAGATGCAACAATAACGGCATATATCTATTTAAGCTCACTAAATAGCTAATGGTAATTATAGATTTTTCTTGTTGAAGATAAAAAAATAACGCTTCTATTTTTAGTCTATTTAATGGAAAGGCTACCTACGTCAATTTCTAAGACAGCTTCAATTTGAAAACAAAATTTTTGATACGATAATTATAATATTGGGTATTCAAAATGTCATTGGAAGAATTTTAAAGTTAATCTACCCGAAATCTTTGCAAACCTAAGACTTCAATAATTTCTTCACTGAAAACAAAATAAAACAATAACATTTTCCTAAATTCTCTTACAATATCGAATGAGATTTCTTGGAATTATCACTTCTCAACTATTATACAAAATAGAAATTTTCTAGAACATTTTGAACATTTAATTATATGTGAATGTCTCAGATTTTTTAGAAAAAATGTCCATAACTATTAACTGAGGCCTCCGGGTTCTATACCTTCTTTTCATATCTATTTTTGTTAATGACGGACCTGAATAGAACGATATATATATTCTTCAAAAATTTCCTGAAAATATTCTATGAGATTATAATTAACATTCAGTAAGTTATTTTCCTTGATTCAGTCTCTTCTAGCATTTATTAAAATAATCCGAGGGAGCTCTCATCTAACTCAAAGTTTGAACCAGGTTCTGGCATAATTGTTATGCGTTGGAGTAACATAGCTGGATGGTAACTTTCGAAACTTTGGTTCAGAAACAGATAGAGAATGATGATGAAATATGTCATTTGAAATAAAATACTTAACATGTAGACAACCTCAAAACAGGCATTAAAAGAATTCTTCGACTCGAAGACAGTAGCGATATACCTGTGTATCAGACCGGGCTGAAGAAGACTGGCATATCACTAAGAGGCTATCTTTTGCAATATAGCGAAAATAACTCATTATTGTTACGATAGCGATTCAAAGAAGGTCACAGGTCAAAGGATAAAACAAATAGAGCAACCAACTGCTTTGTGGTGTAAACTCATTTGAATTAGTCTCAAGAATGTGATAATGCTTTCAGTCATAATATTATTCTGTTTGACTTGATTGCACGCAATATCAGAAGAAAATTGCAGTTTATACATTGCATAGAATCAGGATAATGCGCTGGATAAACAAAACATCCTCATCTCTCGCAGATTTAAAAAAATAAAAGTAATTTACGCTAAAAATATAGGAATGCAAACTATAATTGGCAAGATGAGTTTGTTGTCATAAGTTGGCTTATTGTGGAATTTCTTATTAAATATTCTTATTTTCTCTCTACTTTCTTATTTTTATTTCATAAAAATCCAGTGATTATCTACAATATTCTATTCTTAATTTTCTTCTACACCGATCGTATTTTCAAATCGATTGGCTTTCCTTAAGAGAGAAAATGTGGGTAATTAGAGAAGCGCAGACGTATTTAATTAAGAAGACTCCTTTTGGAAAAAGTTCACACTTGTTGAAGAAGCGGACCCATCTTCAAACAGGGTGTGTTGTTTTCTTCTCTTCTACATTAAGTTGGTGATTTTAAATACAAGTGCTTTTAGAGATAAATAAAAAACTATTTTATGGATGTTTCAACAAAACTAACTGAATTGATGAATAATTAAACTTACAGATGATTATGTCATAATTAAATTCTGTATCTCAGAACCAGACGGACCTAAGTCACATTATGCCAACTTTTCGGAGGGCGTAAAAACTGAAAAAGATTTGCGCCTTGCGTATGAGGATTTACGCTCTTATAACCTTTGTAATAATAAGAGAAGTTTTAATAGACTTACGTTGTTATGGCTCGATGCAAAATTGCAATACATACAAAACTGTAATAACCTGAAAATTGTCATGTTTGGATTTATGTGCGTTTGGTTCTGAGATACAGAATTAAACTCTATTTATTTGAAAGATTAATTTTTAAATTTTAGAATTGAAATTATTTTGGGGCTAATAGTTCCATTACGTCAGACCTAGACAGCACCTAGCACACTTGAGCGATACTTAGTTTTAAAACATGGTAAAATGGTTGTAGCACAGACGTCAGAATCTTCTAAGAAATCAAGATTTCAGCAAAGACTTGACGACTTTCAGATGAGACTCGACTACAAGGCCATCGAAGAAAACTAAGCAGATTCTCGTAGGATGTAACAAATGAAGTTACCATTTCAAAGATTTTATTTTACAGGAAAATAATATTCTTTGGATCTTGTTAGTTTAAGAGATCCTTATTTGGATCTTTATTCTTTCAACAGAATCAATTCCCGAAATGTCCCAGTTAACTTATCTGCCCATCCCGGTCTCTTATATGCTTTGGGGTCATGTCCTTTTACTGCCTGTACAATGTGTGATTGATTCCAAAATTAAATCGGTTTGACGCTTTTGATGAGCATCTCGTAAGCATGGTTGACTCCATTGTCTCATTAAAATCCAATCACCAACTTCGCGTGTCAGAGAA
This sequence comes from Araneus ventricosus, assembly GCA_013235015.1. Lineage (NCBI taxonomy): Eukaryota > Metazoa > Arthropoda > Arachnida > Araneae > Araneidae > Araneus > Araneus ventricosus. The sequence goes on along the minus strand of BGPR01000053.1, from coordinate 677,324 downwards.
CCTGAAAGGTTTTGCTGCTTCCTGCATCAGGATGCAGACCGCTTCGGTAAAGGTGGATTTTTAATCCATTTTCCAAACATCCTCTTTGGAAAGAGCGAAAAGAAGCGAATACGTCTTTTAAGTGACAGGAAATACTTTTCTTCTCCGCACATATTGATAGTAGAGATATGCTTTTCCGCACAGGACGTATAATAATCCAAAAAATAACGCATTGATGTCACATTCCCAGCTATCAAGGTACCTATCACTTTCTCCTCCGTTATATGCTACATTACTGAGTGACTTATCTGTCCCTGTATAAGAGAAAGATAATAAAACCTGCCTTATACCTGATCCCTAAGCTATCAGCAAGTTTTCATAAGATGCGAACGGACTTTTTCATCCATTATTCCACCATTTTTTCATTTTTCCGTCGAATTTTTTCCCTCTAAGCTCCCGGTCTGGCTTGGAGAATCGTGACGAGGAGAAGCAGCCTACAACTGAGTCTAAGAGGAAGGTAAAGGAAGTACACCTTCATAAAACGGGACCGATAAATCTTGACGAAACATCACGTTTTTCCGAATGAAATACGTGATCGCGTTTAAACTTCAAAAAGCTGACTTTCTTTATTTCTTTTTCTACTAGACGTCTGACGGCAAAAGATGATGTTGGAAGGTTAAGACAAAAAAGATCCGTTCTTCTTTCCGCCGATGGAGCTTACTCCATTTGCTGCTGCTATCAGGTTTAAAGTGACGTGCTGCTTATGAAACAGGTGAAGTTAATTCAACGGAAAGATTGGACGGGAATCCTCGTCTTTTTTTATTAATTGCTTTGGTTTTGGCACAATATTAATTAAAAATATTAGGCGCAACTAGCGGAAAGTTATTCTGGACTTAATGCAATCTGATGCAAAGAAAATACCATTCAACATGATTAAAAAGCAGGCAACTTTTATCTATGACAGCCTTTTAGTATTCGTGATCCAACTTTTCATATCAGCTCGAATTATGCCATTTTTCCAATGACTTTTGTTCAATTTTGTCTCTCCCTGTCGCCATCGAATTTTGAAGCATTAAACAATTAATGTCAAAATATTTCTTCTATTAATTCCGGGTATTTACATTTTTTATTTAGTATCATTTAATTTTAACATAAATGAAATGCTTCCTTTTTTATTTCATTTCAATAATTTGCTTTTCGAAATTTTAATATATGTCCTCTTTCCTTATTTCACACCCCCTCATGGTCTTATATTATAATCGGAGATTCACTTCTCCACACTAACATTAAAGTTACAGTCAAAGAACATATAGCTCTGGAAATTTTGAAACATGGGAATTGATTTCAAAATTAGTACCATAAAGACTGTTACGAAGTGATTGTTTTAAGACCACTTGCGCTCACGTCATTTTATTTAATTTTATCAAAGTTAAAAACCTTAAAGTTTACTAAAGGAATTCAAATGCAGTCATTCTTATTTCTAAAAATTGTCTGCAGCCCTACTGATAGAGCTCTGGTTTCTTGCCCATGGGAAAAACAAGTTAAATGTTAAGCTAAATCAAAAATTGTATTTGAAATTAAGTTGACTGTGATTCCGTTCGCACATTATTTTAAAATCGTGTCTTAAATGCTGTCTGAAGAATAATGAATCCCATGATCAATCTGTAATTTCGAACTCTACCATCTTTTTTTCCAAAGTTATAGCTTCTGTATCCTCTTAATTCGAAAGAGGAAGTTAAAGTCTGAAAAACATGTGATTGCTGAGTCTTGTTGATGATGGTTTATATGCGCTCGAGACATGTTCACGCGAGTTGTTCAGTTGTTGTAAGACCTGGTGGGTGTATAGTTTTACAATAGGGAATTCAAACAATGGATTGCTTTCACCATGTTGATGAGGGCTCATATGCCTGGAAAACTACACACGTTGTTCAAATGCTGAAAATTAAGTGCCTATCGGCTGTCTAATCGTTCAAAAGAGGAATGTACTTTAAGAAGTTGAGTTCTATTCTGAGTAAATACTTTCTTAACAGATAAAAATAACTTTCATAAATCAGAGAGAGAGAGTAAAATTACTGCCCTTTGATAAAGTAATTAGTGTATTAATAAAATATGAATTGAAGGATCTACCTTGAGATTACTACTTTATGGTTTCAAATTTCTTCATTCGATTCATATTTGGTCCTCCATCTATTACAAGAAAGAGATGTGCTCAAAAACATGCTTCAATGATCAATCAATTATTAGTAGCAATCAGGCTAGGAAAAAGAATTATTAATCATTTTCATGGATGATATAAAGATTGTTTCAAGATTTTTAATTTCAAAAAATTATAATTCATTTCCTGAAGAGAAAATACTTAGTGGTCCTTAACTCCATTGACAAACGTCTGTGCACTTCAAAACAAACAACTTTTACAATAGAATATGAGGTCGCAAACGAAAATGCGACAGCTAAATGGGGGGGGGGGGCTCATTTCCAGTGAACTATGCAAAAGAAAAGGATATACCAGATAAAATGCATAATTCAGGCTTAATGGAATACAATTTCAAAATTGCTCAACAACATAGTTGATTGAATAAGAACATCTAAAGCGCGTTTCGTTTCGAATGGCAAGTCCTTTGAACACTTACTTTAAATTACTCCAAAAGTTTGTTGGAGATATGGCGACCTACTTGCCATTGTATCTGACGTACTACACACGAGTTTTAATATTGTTATTTATGCAAAAGTGAGTTTGTGCTGTTGTGAATTTGTAGTCTATGAAACCTCAGTTCGATTTTTTATCTGGTATATCCTTTTCTTCTACCTAATTCACTGGCAGTGAGCTTCCTGTGACATTCAACCTTTGCATTTGTGACCCCATGTTCCATTGCAAATATTGTTCATCTTGAGGTGTACAATCATCTCTATAAGTTTGTCTGTGGAGTTCAGGAATACCCTGTATTTCGGAAATGATGCTAGATGTATACAGGATGATTAAATCTGGAGGAACAAACTTCTAGGAGGGGTAGGGTACACCTAGACGACTCGAAATCACATGGCAATGCAGGGTCGGAAATGCAATCCTAACGAGATAGGGGGTTGTTAGGGGCTGTCGCAGGAAAACCGTCGACAGCCACCCGCAGAGGTGTTAAGATGGAAAATAGAAATTCATCGCGAACACAAATTGACATTTAAAGACCATAAACGTAAAATAAGTCATGACTTTCCTGATAATGAAGTTGCCCTAAATTTCGTAACGTGGACACCGCATGTAATCTCGGACGTTTTGAAATATACAGGGAATCTATCGGAAGTTTGCTGTAGCCACGAAGATGCGTCATTTCAAAACGCCCCTACTACCTCTGATAAGCTGGAACATAAACAAAGATGCAGGAATGGCAAGCCCTCAAACGTGCAAGACTGTAGATGGTAAGAACCTGGCAAGTAGCCAGAAAACTTCGGGCAACTTCATTATCAGGAAAGTCACGACTTATTTTGCGTTTATGGTCTTTAAATGTCAATTTTGGAGGATCCCACCTATTCATGACTAGTACCAACAAAAACATCCTGGGGCTGCCATAGAGCTGAAGGGCGATAGGAAATTTCAGACCACCATAACAAGATTTATTAGCGGACATACTCGCACACTTTTATATGTATAGGGACAACAGGTTTTTCCTGTGCGCCTCAAGTGCAATGCACACCAATCTACTCCAGAACATCTGCTCTCATGTATGGAGTTGGAGAAGAGGAACCTCTTTGAAAGTCCTGCACTGGTTCGTGATATTCTGTGGGCGAGCGGACTCTTGGTCTTGGTCTAGCTGAGGACTAGAACAAGTGGAATAAGAAACAACACAACAACAAATGTAAATTTGCGATTACGAAGAATTCCTGTTTGCCATCCTAACACCTCTGAGGGTGGCTGTCGACGGTTTACCTGCTACAGCCCCTAACAACCCCCTATCTCGTTAGGATTGTATTTCCGATCCTGAATTGCTATGTGATTCCGAGTCGTCTAGGTGTACCCCTCCTTCCTAGAAGTTTGTTCCTCCAGTTTTGAATCACCCTGTATCTTTTAACAATTTAGATAAATGTATTTAAAACTTTTACGATTCGATAAATTTAAGGATAATATTATATTTTTCAATATTTTAGCGTTAATTTTTTAAAAATCGCATTTGAAGGGTAATGATATAAACTGCAATATCCTAATGTGAGTTTTATTCTTTGTATGTTTCTAATAATAAATTTAGATCTCAAGTTTTAGATGCAGTAAATTAGTTTTACGAAGAAATTTTTTAAAAGAAAAAAATAGGTAAAAACGTAAGTGTTATTATTAATAATTCTAGCTACTTACTTTACTCAAAATTCAACTCAGAAAACCTGTATTGAACTTCTATTAAGTTTCTATTTCAAATTATGCAACTACTTTAAGATCACATCTTTTGGAAAGAAAATAAAGCAATATCAGACTAAAAGTCATTTCGAGAATCTTTTAAATATTAAAAAAAGGTTTTGTTTTCTCATAAGATGAACTAATTAGTTTTATGACTGGAATATATTTACATAGGATTAAGTGCTTAATAATTACATCATTATTAAATTTATCGTAAATGATTTTTTATTGAACAAATATTGTATTTCAAAATTATTTGCTTCAAACTGTGAGTTTTGAAGACCAAAGTTTCTTCCATATATTTAGGACTTTGAATATAATATTGAGTGTTGAATAATGAATGATAAATATTTCTGTCAGACCTTTTGTTCACTGGATATTCGTAGAAAACAATATTTTAGTTTTCTTTATCACTACTGTAAATCATATTTGTTTCAAAGTCAAGGAAACGATGTTATGAATATAGTTGAGGAATACTGAAATCTTCTCAGTGTCTTTGAACTATTTTAGTTCAAAGAAGATTTCTCTGAATATCCATTTTTAAATTTACAGTCTTATGTGAAAATATTTTTAACTCATCAACACACTTGGCATCTTCAGAAAAACCAGAACGCCAGAGAAAAGTAAACATAAAAGCTGACGTTCATCTGCTTATAAAGTGCAGGATTGAAAATAAATTGATTTTGTTTCAGTATAGATTCTAAATAAACAAATAAAGGTTTTATATGACTAGGAAATAGTGGTAGCATCTAATATTACGAATACAGAACTTCTCGCAATATGACACGGGAAATTTCTCACTAAATTGCTGCAAAACATCTAGAACGATTAGTCAAAAAGACCACAACTGCATCGAATCGACATTTCCAAAATACACTGGCATACAAAAGTTAAGCAACATTTCGTAAAATGCGAGAAATTTGCAATTAATACGAAAACTATGTTTCGAAAACAGTTCTAGAGAATCGTGCGACATTCAATAGAGTATCATATATATATTACAGTGAAGATTGGGTCACGAGGGCAATTAGGGGGACCACCAGAAAGGGATGACGGCGAAAATGGAGTTTCACCCATCCTGTTTCACAGAAAGCTGATAATGAGATGTAACTTTTATCAATGGTTATGGTTTAATGTGCATAATATTTACAATCATTTTCGTAAGCATAGCACAAATATTCGGGAAGATATAAATGTTTCTTTAAAAAATCCCAAATTTTTCCGCATGTGTTTTGCTTATAACATGCAGAGTTTTCATTCAAATTATTCGAAATTGGCAGAACACTTGAAAATGCATTACAAAAGCATTGTATTGAAGTTTGAAGTAAATACGTTGAATATTACAGGAAATATGAGTGTTTGTACTTAATAATTTTTTTAACTGCGCATGTTCAAGACGCAGCAGAAGTTTTCTTTCATAACTTCAAAGCCAAGATATATAGAGCAACTTTTAAAAAAATCCCAGTTGAATCCCATTAAAATTCAAAAAGCTGTTGGCATTTCAGTGAGGTGAATTTCAATTTCTCTTTAAGAGAAGCTAAATGATGAGGGTTCTTGTACAGACTGATATTTTTTAAATTTGAATCTTCGAACAGTAACATTGAATTTTAGTAAAATTGAATATCCTAAATACCATGAACACTTATAATTTAAATACATTACTTAAATTGCATTTTCTCGAATACCATTAAAAGATGAAAGTTTAAAAAATATCGGTTTGTGAAGAACCCTCATCATTTAGCTTCTCTTAAAGAGAAATTGAAATTCACCTCAGTGAAATGTCGACAACTTTCTGAATTTTAATGGGATTGAACTGGAATTTTTTTTAAAGTTGCTTTATATATCTGGCTTTGAAGCTATGAAAGAAAAATTCCGCTGCGTCTTGCACATGCGCAGTTAAAAAAATTATTAAGTACAAACACTCACATTTCCTGTAATATTCAACGTATTTACTAACTTGAATACAATGCTTCTGTAACATATTGTCAAGTATTCTGCAAATTTCGAATAATATAAATGAAAACTATGCACGTTATATAATTTTTAATAAAATATATAATATGCAGTTAATAAAATTTGGGATTTTTCAAAGAAACATTTATATCTTCCTGAATGTTTGTGCTATGCTTACGAAAATGCATGTAAATATTATGCACATTAAACCATAACCAGTGATAAAAGTTACATCTCGTTATCAGGTTTCTGTGAAACAAAATGGGTGAAACTCCATTTTCGCCTTCATCCCTTTCTGGTGGTCCCCCTAATTGCCCTCGTGACCGAATCTTCACTGTAATGTGTATATGATACTCTATTGAATGTCACACCATTCTCCAGAACTGATTTTGAAGCATAGTTTTCGTATTAATTGCAAATTTCTCGTATTTTGCGAAATGTTCCTTAAATTTTGTTTGCCAGTGTAGTTTGAGTACTGTAACGTGAGGAAAGTTAAATTTAAGGTATTAAAAATTAAAAAAATGCCTTCTATGCTATTTTTATTACACGCTTTTACTTAAAGTGTTTCATGTTCGTGAAGATGGAATTTTGTAACCGATTGTTCACTCAATTATTGATGTACTGGAATTCTGAATGATTTCTGAATTCTGGTGTGTTTTTTCCAACAATGAAATATTTTAATATTTTAAGAGCTTGTGATTCACATTTAATCAATTGATTCTAAATAAATCTTAATTTCATATGAGTGCCTCCATCTGGTAGTGAATCTAAGAAAAAATGACTTTGAAATTCCATGATATCTATAATAATGAATACTTGTAGTTGGGTGCTGACATGCCTATGTTTTTCTTCATATCCTTGAAATAATTTTGCTACAATTTTGGCACCAAAGATCAAGATAAAGACATTGTCACAAAAAGATATTTTATTGCATATTATTTTCTTATTACACCATACTTAAATTGTATTCAATCGCATAATGTTTCGAAAATAACACTTCAGTCACCTACAACTTGAAAAACATAAGGCATTTGTGAAGGCATAAATCTTAGGGGTAATTTCATAGTAAACATATGTCGCATAATTTTTAAAACCCATGATTTATGCTAAATCTCTAAGACATGTGAAAGGACACATAACTACTTTCATAGCCCATACTGGAGAGATATGGAACCTTCACATGTCTTTAGATGTTAAACATTTGAGCATGGACAGTAGGAAAAACAAAACATACATTTTATAGTTCGGATCTGAAAAGCCTACAGTCAGTGACAACTCGAGTTAATAATGTGCGGAAAAGACAGTTAAATAGTTCTAAATCTGATATGAACGCATTTAAAAATTTATAAAATATTCGAAAAGAATTTGGTTTAAGATGAAAGAGAACGATATTCGTTTTAATAAAACTGTGCATTAAAATCGATAGTTGTTTTATTTTATTGAGCTATTTCTGTAGCTCTAAAATGCACAGTACCTGGTTTTACGTCAATTGCTGATGATGCATAAGCTGACTGTTTTCAACGGATTTTCAACCTCATTTGTCACTAACTGTAAGTCACGCAAAATTTATTAACAATCAGGTATTTTCTTATATTCAAGTGTTCTGAAGGAAATTTGAAATAATATTATTATTTGATGCACTTGAAAAAGTTATCTGCATTTTATAGTTGTGCTTCAAACAATCTGAATGTAAAAATAAAAATAATCATGCCGATATAGGGACATCTAGCAAATATTTCAACTAAATTTTCTTAATATATATATTTAATTATAATATAACAAATATAAATTTTCTTTTTCACATTTCCAATACGTTTTTATTTGTATACACCCTCCACTTTCTACGTTAATTATTATTGATCACTCGTTGCGTTCAGTGTTATATCAAGTAATTTCTGAACTTTATAAATGTAATTTTATTCAGTGTGTCATTTCTAAGAGTAAAATAAAAGTTTAAAGTTTTTTCCATAGCATGAAAAAGCTTATTAAATAATATGCATTATATTCATTAAAACATTTGTTTTAAATTTTCACAAAATCATCGAAAAAATGGATATTACATGGAATAACTGATTTTAGTACATTTTTCTAAGATTTCCTGAAATATGCCAGTCGTCATGAAAATGAGATCCATATCGAATTCAATAAGCTGTGCAGGGTGATTTAAAAATCAGCGTCCAAAATTTCAGGGGAGGTAAAAGAATGAAAACGAGCCAGAATCACATAAGAATGTATGACAGAAAATGCCACTCGGATAAGCTATAGAAGAAATGAAGATGCAGAAATTACAAGCCTAAAACTAGTAAAAACTCTTTGTTTGGCGATACCTTGCATTTCAACAGAACACTCACACGTCCAGTTTCACCACTGTTCAAAGTTCTCACCATTCGCAATTCTGCATTCTTCCCAGTGGTAGTGCATGGATTGGAGGCCACTTAAAAAATGCATGGCATTTAGCACATATATGCTGCAGGCATGGAGATTGCAAAGATATCTGTATGTCAGCCATTTCAGCATATTCTTCGTAGACAGGAAGAATTTTTTAATAAATAGCGCTGAAATCCAACTGTAGTGCTGGCGTACAGCTTCTTCTAGATCACTGGGTGAAGCTTGTGTCCATGCTTTCCTATGTGATTTTGGTTCGATTTTGTGTTTCTTAATTCCTTTAAATTTTGGATCATCCTGCGGAAAGCCGATGTTTCACCTGTGTTTGACCGAACACTTTTGAAACATCGGCAACAGTTCCCATAGCTTACATCTGTATAAATGGTGGATAGTAGAAAGATAGGTCGGTTCTATCTTCCATGTAAAATGAATAATTGCATTAGTAAAGTTTCCTGAAATAGTGTTTGTTCTGACTGCTTGTAATAAGAAACTATTCATTAAACCAAATTAAAAAATATCGTTGGTTACCTATTTTTTCAGAAAAAAGATAGTATTAGAAATAAATAATAGCAATGTACATATGAAGCCTCAAATTATGGATAAAATTTTCTTCTTATATAAGTAAATACAATTTGTTTGCCGTATAAATTATGCAGTCATAGTCGAAACGGAAAATAAATGTTCTCAAATAACGGTGAATTAAGCTGAATAAATTTAATTGATTTTAATTTCCTACCAGTTTTGCTTCATCAAAACTAAAGGATCTCCTATTGTGCTTCATTTAAGAAAAAATTATATTTTAGCGAATGAACTAACAGACTTTTGAAACGCCAATAATATAATAATGTAAAGGAAGTAATTCTTAAATAGCATTTTACGATGTTAGTTGCAATAAATATAAGTTTAAAATGCAATTATTCAACTTCAAAAAGATTTTCTGAGAGTAATTTAATCAAATTAAGAGACAATTTGTAACAACATTCAAAATTTAAACTTTATGCATTGTGTTTCTACTTTTTAAAATAATATTATTGAACATAAATTATCAATTTAATATCCACTTAAAAATTACTTAAGAGGAAATGTTCTGGTGAATAGTTTAGTGATACAGAGCTGGAAACATTTAAATAAATGGTAACTGTACTGCTTTTAATAATATATTTTACGAATTACACATTTATATTCTTCTTCTAGAAATATTACTGCATCTCTGTTAAAAAATTATTTTAAACTTGCGTTTATAAATTTATAGATATGATTATTTCAGGTAGGAGTATTCTGAAGTTTCAAACCAAGCGAAGTTGTTTTTGAAGAAGGCAGCGAGACTTACGCGGGGGAATTCGCATTTTTCAATTTAATCGTTGTTCTACGAATGAAACTAACAATATTTTCCCTTACCACATTACGTGGAAATCATCACTTTTATAGAACGGCTTTTGAAGGAGGTAAAACAAAAGGACAACAACGCACATTATTTTATAATTTTATATATATATCCAAACACAAACATCTTTTGCAACAACAAAACAGTACAATTATCAATGGCGTCGTATTAGTTTTCAGCAAGCTTTGATACGATTTCCTTATAGTTCACGATTGCGATGTAGGTGAGAAGGATCATGAAAAATGGCTTTCATGATTATCAGGTGCCAATGGCGGCAAGGGGGGAGGTTGCCCCCACTTTTTGAGGAAAAAATTATATCTTCTCTTAATTTTAGCTTATTAAAACTAAGAAGTATGAAAAAAACAATAGTGTCCAGGAAAACTAGCTAATTTTGTAACTAAATTTTTAAATTTTGTTTACTCCCTATAATCCGGGGTACTTTTAGGTGTCTATAAATTTTTTGACTCCATTTTTGTCCCCAATCGCCACAACTGTCAGGTGCAACTCTCAGGGATTTGTGTGTTTTTTTATGTAGAACTTCAACTGCAAGGGGATTTGACTTCACTCAGTGTTAACCCATTCGCTGCAAGACCGAATTTTGATTATTTCATTCATATTGCCATTTGTGTTATTTAGTTTATCTAAATTTCGTTAATTTTCTATTTAAATACGAGGAGTATACGCGTGTTGGCAATGAAGATATGAGAAAATTATTACCACACACTGGATGCAAAAGTTTACCTATGACTGGATGCGAATGACTTAAAGAAAGAAAATAGTGATCGTTACACTGAAGGAAATGGATATTTTAACCGTTGATAGACATTATCAATGTTTTAATGAATTAGAAAGGTAATTGTAAGGAATAATTAAAAGTTCCTTGGATTCTTAGAACTCTTTCATAAGAGACTGCTTGACAAAACTTTAGTCTCACTGGTGTCTAGTTTAAAACAATTCACGCAAGTAACCCTCTGTCAGTCGCAATATCTAATAAATATGCATGCAGACTCCATCCACTAGCTGTTTTTAACTCATTACAATATGAATTTTGCTTACTGAATATTCATTAACACGCTCAATTAGGACTAATTATATCATAGCTATAAAGGAAAAACTATCCAAACTCTATGAGCATATCATAGAACAGATTCAAATCTGCGAGATACATTGCGACAATTTAAGGATGCAACCGATTGCGACCAACAGAGAGCTGAGTGTTTTTCAGAGTGGAGAACTTAAAATGAATGGATATGAATTCACTGATTGGACCATCACGGATGAGAAGCCTCCAGATAAGTAAGCGGGTTCTCGTTTTCCCTGTGGTATAGTAATAGTTGAGTTTGAGTTATCTCCACCAGTGATAGTACGTACCTTCTTCGGGAAGGGTCGGTCCGTGGCCAGTGATGGCTACTAGGACTCCAACCTCAGTACTCGAGCTATTGCAGCGACTGTCATTCATTACTGATTGGACTACTGTTAGTTTTTGTTGTAATATAATCTTTATTTACAGTAAGAAGTCAAGCTTCCTTCTTCCAAAAACCACTTTGAAATTATGAGTGATGATTATAACTTCTCACATAAAAATTTAACAGGCTTGCTGTTTTAATGCGTTAAATTGATTCGTCATTAAATTGACCGCATTTCATTGCACATGTATTGCTCATATTGTTCCTAAAAAGGATCCAAAAATATTTTAGAAATAATGAATAGTTGCAGTAATAAAGTTTTTCAACTTTTACTAGTTACAAGCATATAAGGTTGAACGAAATGATTATGTCTCGTGACTGTTCTAAATCGATCAAAATTCGTAAATTCTCTACTTCTATATTAATATTATTTCTGGTTTCTATAAGTATATTCTGAACAATTTGATGGTAAAAAAGGAATATTTTGGTGCAATATGTAAAAAGCTCCTTTCAAACAATTGAATTCGCAGTACAATAATTTGTTATGAAATCATTCATAAAAAATATCAAAGATTTTGCAGTGTAATTTATGAAAAAATTTAAGTGTATATTACAGTGCATAATTATACAAACATTCAACTACTCTAAAATTTTTTCCCATTTTGTATAAAAATCTTGTTTACCATGTTTAAAACAACATAGTTAGCTTTCTTTAAGATACATTTCATAATCATATACCTCCTACTGTGTGTGCAATCAAATATATACATCTTCACACTTGAAATCTTGCCACTTAACCAAGCAAACAACTTTTAAAGGAAAATAAAAATAGGACATAAAACATGTTCATACGTCGCATCCTTCTTTCTATATTACTCTCATGATAAACAAGTTCAATCTTTCATATTTTTCCTGGAATGCCGAAACATTTGATGATCCTGAATATTTAATCAACACATCGGTTCTTGTACAGCTAACACATCTTTAATAACACACATCTTCAGATTTGGAAATATTGCCTTCATTTTATACGTACTGAGTACAGTATTAAGCTCCTTTTAAATATTTTCGTATGTTCTAAACGTGGAAATGTTCAGAAAGGAAAAGTTGATACTACTGGATACATTTATGCATTTTGTTATTATAACCCTTAAAGCCCCAGCCCGTATGATCGTGCGAGTTAGACATTAGCTAATATTTAGGCTTCCTGGTTAGTTGTATGCAGTAGATACTGGAAGGAACGATTATTCTTATTTCCAGAATTTCAGCAGATCTATTTCTCTCATCAGGTGAAAGATAACGCCCATTTTTGAGTTACATTCGGCGTTCAATCCATTGGTTAAACAAATAAGTCCGGATTTAAAAGGATAAGTAAGATCTAACTTGAGAGTAGGTCGAAAAGTGCAGTTTGCTTAATATTTTTATAACGCGCAGAGAATGAAATCTTAAATTTATTTTCGCGCTTTTACAAAAAATTCATTTATTATCAAAATTTTTTTGATGTTATACCGCACAAAGGAACGTTTTCAGTTCTTAGACACTGAGATGATATGAACTTAGGATTTATTCATATTATGCGTATAGAGTAAAATAAATTAAAATCGAAAATTAGTCAGTTGGTTTCTGATCCTCCTGTGTTTTAGTAAAATTCTATAAATTTTAAACTCGTCTCTAAGGTTTAACGATAAGTGTATTTTATAGTGCAGTAAGTTAGCAACATAAAAACCGCCACGAAAGTATATAGAAGATGGTTTTAAGGGATCAGAAACCGTATTCTCATCTTGTTTATCAACAAATTTTCGATCCTTATTTTATATACTTACTGTAAAAGATGAAAAAAAAACATGCACAAAAAATAAAAAAAAGATAGTCTGATACTTTTGCCAAGCTAAATTATTCTACCTTCTAATTCTAGAAACTGAGAATTAAATAAAATAACATTTAAAACTTCTTGCTTCAATGAATATCTTCAAGAATAATTAAGAATTTCTTTGGTAAAAATTGTCGTAATTCACAGAGTGAAATCGTTAACATTTATTTACGAACCTGATCTGTAAGAATGTAGTTTTTCTTAATTTTAAAACATGATCTCAGAAGCATTCAAGGTTAGAAAAAATTAGATTCAAAAGTACAGTATAATATTCAAGGACTGAATATTATACTATACATTAGTCATAGTTAATTTATTTGTCAAGCTATTTAAAAAAGTTTTAACTTAGCAGAAATATTCAAGAAACTTTCACAAATTAACTAACTAACTGATAATGTATACAAATTTGAAGTTGTTTAAACCGATAATTTTCTATAGTTCAGGGCTCGTAATTGTATATACATTTATATTTAAATCAGTTAATATATGACCATGCTTTAACAAAATTAAACGAAAATATAAATTCCTCAATAGATTGTGAAGAAAATCTAAATAAAATACTCAGAAGTTATTCCAAATCAAATCAGGATATATGAAATGTGCATTCAATCTTTTTCATTACCGAACTTAAAGTAATTTTAAAATTAATTTCATATACTTCTCTGAGTTGTGATTTATTTTTAAAGCTAAGATCTGAATTCATTCATGTTCGTTTTTGCATATTTAATGACTGTACATTTATTAGATTAAATGTTAAGATATAAAATTCTTAATTTAAATGACTAAATATAATGTAGAATTAAAGAAAACTCCTTTTTCTTTCATGATTAACCAGGTGTTACAATTTTTTCCTTTGAGATATTTCATATTCCCAAAAATTGTTTGATTTAACCTTCACAATCTAAATTTATTTATAGGGTGTCAACAGGTTCCTCATTTTGTACTAACCGGCGGAGACGATAGAAGACGAAACTGAATAGCATAAAAGCGAATGAAATACTGATACATATCAAATATGCTGGCAGGTGGCGCTGCAGGTTGTAATAGTTATTCAGAATCGATAGAAATCTATAAACTGTCCTGGCAAGCAGAAAAATGCCTAATTTGAATCGATTGTGATGTGATTGCAACGATTACTGTAAAATGACAGTTTATAGCTCTTCTCGAAATCTGAACTTGATTACAACGTACAGCGCCACCTGTCGGCAACATTTATAACAATTTGAAACTTTTGTATCAGATTTTTACGGCTTTCAGACTAAGCATATCACTGGTTTCGTTCTTCTATCGATCTCCGTTGCCGAGTTATTTAATTTTAAAATGAGGGAGTCCTTTGTTGGACACCCTGTACATGTATCACGCAAGCAGAGCTACATACTTATAAAATTAATCTTAAAAATGACAGTAATAGTGTAATTGCATAAACCGTGTCATTAAATAAATAAGTTCTAACACTATAAAAGACATGAATTTGTTCATTACTTATTTTCACCATTTTTATCTTTCAAAACCTTAAAAAGCTGCTAATTTTCAGTGCAATTAATGATGTAATATATTAATTGTACATAATTTTAAATCATGTCATAATCTCTTAACGTCTGAATTATATGATACATAGCATTAATTCTGAACATACAATATATTCTTCTATATTGCCTTTATGTCGTATTAAGGTTTCCAAGTAGAAATTCTTATCACAATTTTGCTAAAAAATTGCATTAGTTTCCTCAGAAAGACAAATCAATAAGATATGCGAAATCAGCTCAACATAGAAAATAACCAGGAAATATTTATGTTAATGTACCATTTGCAGGAGGAAGACTGAACTGCGTTTTTTAAAAATTTCCATTTAAAGACAGTTAAGTCTCTCCAAAGCCGGAGTCAATCAGTTTAGAATTTAATAAAGTTCTTGTGATTAATGATATCTCGAAAAGAACTACTGCCATTTACCTTCAAGAGTTAAGAAAAAGTGCGAAAAGATACCCCGGAAACTTTTCTACTAATTAATCGAGTCTCTATTACTTTCCGCATGAGAAAGTTTTGGTTTAAATTCTTGATGAATGAGAAAAAATGCCGACTCGATAGATAGTGGGAGGAACTTCAGCTCTGGAATGAACTTTGTAAAATACTGAACCACCATTTAATACTACATTAACCTTTTGCCAGCTGATAACCAAAAAGGGACGTTTTTAGTACAATCCTAAAAAAAGTCTTCATCCTTCGTTGCAGAAAAAACGTTTTAAGTAAATGTTAAAGTGAAGTTCGGTTGAAAAATTTTGAACAGTTCATGTCTTTAAAAGAAGAAATTATTAAGAAATTTTATAATATTTAAATACAATACTTCTATTTTTAATGCATTCATTTTATGAAAATAAACTAAATAAATCACCGACTTACTCCTTCCACAAAATTTCCAACTAAAATATTGAAATGCAAAACGCAATGAATATTTCATAAATTAATGCACTAATATTTTCTTTCAGAAAACTACGACTGAATTCTTTTCATCTTAATAATGTAGAGAATAAAAGTCAAATAATATGATAATAATAATAACTTTAATTACTAAATAGCGATTGTCTATTGTATGTAAATTATTAGCAATTTATTAATAATGTATGGAGGTAGTATGGAATCCTGTTAAAAAGAGGTTGACTTAGTATTCATTTCATATTTTATTCCAAGAATTTTTGACTCAATTTGCATATTTCTATCATGATAATTACTTGCATGAGTTTGGGATTAAATATTTATATCTTCTATATGTCTTTTAGTGATTTTCTTAACAACAGTAAAACCTAGAAACAATCTTGAGCAATTAATTTTTAAGCTTGGCCAAATCCATTACTGATTTATATTCGTGTTCATTACAAAAATAAGCACATACCACTCTAAAAATAAGCGCACATACTTCGTGATAAACTTATTCCTTTGTGAATGAAAATATATCAAATATCTTTTGTCTTTTTGTTATAATATTATGTAATCTAACTTTTTTATTTAATATATAATGTTTTCAAAAAAGCTTGTGGGAATTAGTCTAAAGTAATACAGGTTCAAAATCCATAAACAATTATACTCTAAGGTTCGTTTTCCAACTGAGCATTTCCTGAATCATCTTTAAATCCTTGGCATATTTCCAAATCTTTTTGATGCTGTTAAATTTCAGTAACACATTAAGAACACACAGACGTCAGCTAACAGTTCTTTAACAAATGCCCTTGAGTTGACTTTGAATATTAAATATAAAGGAGGTTTTCATTAACATTTTAGTTTGTTTCTATGCAAATCAGCAGCTTCTTAAATGCATTCCCTGTAGCTTTCTTGTTCCCTGCTTCCTTCTGAAAAAATTCCTCCGGACGCCTTTTCGTGCACAATGTTAAAAATGCAGGTTCCATGATATTTGGCCTGATGTACTTAGGAGCAGTGTTTCGTTATGCCACATCCATATTCTATTCTTGTTTTCTGGCCTCTGGCATTTTTATAGCGTTTGAGAACACCTTTCAAGTTGTGAGATTCATATTCTGATGATAAGATGAATCGTTTAGTTCACCAGAGTTTGTGATATTCTTTATACTTACAATGCCATCATCCAACATCCATGTGTTATCAAAATTGTGCCGTTACTTCAGTGCTATTGTCATCCAGATGAATTCCTTTGTTATCATAATTAACAACAATGTTATAGTCTTGTTGTAGAGTACCGGAATATAAAGGCCAAGATCCACAGAAAAATCATGGAAGAAGAGTTGTTTCTGAGCAGAGCTGTAAAATAAAAATCAAATTACATATTTAAAAAACACTTAAGATAAAAATGAGTAATTTAGTAAACATGAGCTATAAATTAAGAATAGAACATTTTACTAAATTTTCAATAAATGCCACAGGTCATTTGTTACGTTTCACTGTGAATATAAAAAAACAGATAAATTTTAAATCATCTTTAAAGTAACTTAAGAAGGAAATGAGAAATTCAGTAAATTTGAACTAAAAACTGAAAGGAGAACTTTTTCCTAAAGTTGAAACATATGCTGTTGGATAATACTTATGCTGCAATATATCGTCGCTTAACCCTCTGACTACTAAGAGTTCTCAAAATCTGAGTACAGTTGCATACGGAGGTTAACTTACTAATTTATTTGTGGAATGGATTCGTCCACCCTGTTCCCCCTTTTGTCCTCACTACGGGTGGTGGGAGATATGAATGGCAGGCCTTTCATCTCTCATCTCTCCCCTAAGGGTCCCTTTAAAATCCACTCGCCCAACTGCCTTTTCCCCCTTTCGGAACAGCAACCGCCCGAAATCTCCCCCACTAGTATAGAAGTTGCATGGCCGGTTACGGTCGGTTCAGGAGTCAAAGTGTTAACAAGCAACACCACCAATCTCAATTTTTAAAAATTTCAAACAGGAAGAAAATACTCAATGTTTCGCAACCAATAACAGATATTTCTGATTTTTTTTCACATCTGGTAGAAACATGCGGTCTAATGCTTATATCGGATGTTAAAAAAATTGAGAAATTTCCATTATTGATTGCGAAAAGTAGAGAATTTTCTTCCTCTTTGAAATTTCAAAAAATTCAGATAGGTGGTGTTGCTTGCTAAGCGACGATATACACAAACTAGGCTAACTTTTTTCTAAAAAATTCGCATATTTAACTTTTAATTGAATGTATATAATATGTATATTTAATTTAATGTAATACCATCTGAACAGGGATTGAAAAATTCAGTGGACTTGAATACAGGCGAACACAGTTTAGGTATGGTATTGTCTCAGAATTTTAACCGAAACTTTGCTATTTTGAAGCTGAATTCTCTCAACACCTACGATTTCCTCAAAAGAATAACCTTAAACTTGCGTAAAAATGAAAATCCTTGATCTTAAAATGACTGTTTTATGAAATATATTCCTAAAACAGAGATTTTAGCGAAGGGGAAGAAGGGAGCTTTCCCCTTCCTCCAGGTCATTGGAAGATAAAATCTATGGGATATTTTCATATACGGCACAGTTCCCTGTTCTTAGCTTTATCATTGGCAATAAATATATCAACCCTATTTGGGGTGAAAATATAGGCCAGAGAAAGAAAATTATTTACAGAGTACTTAAAGGAGATTGCACTAGAGAACAAAATCTTAAAGTTATCTGCAATACAGGAAAAATATTATATTGGTGCAGTTTCCCTATCGACGTTACGGAAAGGCGTTATGTTTCGTGCAATAAAATATTTTTCGGAAAGTCTCAATATACATCAAACATCATTCCTTTAGGTGAAGTTCAGAGGCAGACATTAGAAGATGCCAGTCGTTTAAATCCAAAAAATATCTCATTAGAACTCTTCAATTATTATCTTTAATAAATGAAAGAAGATTTTAAAATCTTCAGATGATATTTTAAGTTGACCGATGCCATGAGC
The DNA here is from genome assembly GCA_013235015.1 of Araneus ventricosus. NCBI lineage: Eukaryota > Metazoa > Arthropoda > Arachnida > Araneae > Araneidae > Araneus > Araneus ventricosus. The sequence goes on along the minus strand of BGPR01000053.1, from coordinate 658,553 downwards.
ATTATTCAGAAAGTGCGCGCAAAGACAGACCGTGTTACCAGGAAGTAGATTACATCATAAAAAGAGAAAGATGGTGGCAGTCATGTCTTTTTATACTGCTGAGAAAACGGGCAAAGTCCCGAAAATCTCGTGACTTTGTAAGTTAAAGTAGAAGTGCGTTTATAATTAACAATTAAATAGAGTTAAAAAGAATTTAATTTCAAAAAGATTAAAAAATTAACTCATTACATACTATATATATATCAAAACAAACTTAGAAACACAAGACAAAAACTCAAAAACAATCAAGACACAATGACAGAAAATAGATAAAAACCAAAATAAAATTGAAAAATATCATAGCGAGCCGCTCGTCAGGAAGAGGAGCTCGCTCATTATATTAATTTGTGCTTTTTTCTGCTAACGACAAACGAAATCCGTTAATTATTTGATATATATATATATCAAATAATCAAAACATGTGTCATATGTTCAATATATACATACATTAATCTAAAAGTTAATATTAAAATCAAATTACTTTATCAATAATCATTCGAAGGAAATACAAAAGATAGTTTGAATATAGACTATTACTACTATGAAAAAGACAACCTAGAATTGGAATTCCAACAATTAAATGCCAATCAGTCTTGGGAATCGATATTTGCCGCATTAATCTAGATTTGTGGCGCCAACCTTCTGCGAAAGCCAATTGTTAGAAAAACGAAAAAATAGAGGAATAAATCCCCAAAATCCTTCAAGATTAGAAACGAGAAAGTATATAACTTATAACATACCAATACAATAGTCTTAATTATTGTTATGACTTGAGTGTTATCCTAAAGGCAGTTCCGCATTTAAAATGAAAATATTATTTCTAAATTAGGCTTTTAATACTATAATAAAGCACATTAAAAATTAACTATAAATTTAAATTTAACCTTTTATAATAATATATATTATTTTAGAAATGTACAGAAAAATAACTAAATGAATATATGATGCAATCTTATTCTTAATCTAGTGGCGCCATCTACCTATGAAGTGAATTACTAATATCTTTGTTAATACCATTATATATGATCACATCAAAACTAAATCTAAAAGACTATTAATTTAATGGTGTTAAATATTTCTTATTAACATAAGCACACATGAAATTAATAGGATACCCATATCGCATAGTATTTTCAAGAAATGTATCAATATATGACTGCTGTTTTAATCTGTATGTGACTAAAATAGTGTTTCTATAATAAAATCTATAATTTAAGACGATATTTCTATAAATTTGACGACTAATGATGCTATTCCAAACAGGTAACTTGTTTATATTGAACTGAAAAGTGTTTCTTTTATCACAAATCTCAGTGCTTAATTTATTATTAACTATTTTAATTTCAAGATCTAGAAAATCTGCAAGAGAAAAACCTTCATTAATTTTTATTAATATGAAATACTCTGAACAAAAGTCAATTTGCGGTGTGTAGTCTTCTACTGTTGAATATATTAATAAATCATCAATATATCTATACATGATATAAGAATTATTGTAAATATTTTCTTTTTCAAAATAGTGTAAATATAAATTAGCTAGAACATTAATTGCTGGTCCACCTTGTGGAAGTCCTTTAATTTGTTGGTATAATTTATTGTCAAATCTAATATAATTTTCTTTTAATATAACTTTTATTGTTTTATATTTTTTAATATTAATCATTTTATTTATGCTCAAATCTTCATGAATCTGTAATAAAATTTTTATCATATCTTTAATATCTATACTATTGAATAAATCTTGAAATTCAGAAGTATGCACAGAATAACACATAATCTTATAACATAATCTTAATCGAAACTTCCTCCAATGTTAGAATTTTGGCGCAAAAGAAAGTAACTTGATATTTCGCAAACATCTTTCCCTACACGACGCGTTCCGTTCAGTTCTTTGTCCTATCTCCCGTTGGCTGCATCCCTTAGTTTTAGGTACGTAAAATAATTTTTAATATTTGGTATTTTATTCGATTTCTTGATCTATCATAATGTTCGGGGTGAAGGTAGTGTTTTTAACTTTATGCTAACACTGACCGCAGAAAGCATTATGATTTCTCTAATTTTTAGCGGTTCGTATAGATTTCACTTATTTACCCCTGATGAGCATCTATACGCTTTTATCGTGTGTATAGAAAACAATAAAAAAACGATCATAAAGAAACAACTCAACAACTATGGTAAGAAAAGATTAGAAAGGAAAATCCTCCAAATAACCCAGTGAATGAGCCAATGCAGCAATACAACCGAGCATTGAGAAATATTAACAAAAGAAAGAATAATTTTGCTGCTTTAAGCGCAGTCTATATTTAGTTACGACTCTTTGCTTTTAAGGTATGTTTAAAAAATTTTCCATAGTGAATGGCAAGAAGGGCTCTCGCGATTCAGAGGAGACCTGTGCTCGGTACTCGGCAAATATGGGGGGTTATCCTGGATCCCCGATTGTCATCTCAATTTTCAAAAAAAACCCGTTTTCCTATTAATAATTCTAATTCTACGTTCGGACTTACAATTAGAAAGTTTGAGGACTCTAGATGCACAACCTGTGCTTTGTCTGATGAAAGTTGCGTTTCCTCGGATAAATCTGCACTACTCGGTTGTTAGGGTAACATTATTTACTACATTAAATGTGGTTTTTGTAGTATATGTTATATAGAGCAAACCAGTGTAAATGTTTTCTTTGTTTATTCCGTGTTCCAGGGAAGCAAGCTTTTTTCAGCAGTTAAGCTTAAGCTTGTGTAGAAATCACCGATAAACAATTCTATACGCTCGTAAGGGGTTTCCCTGCTGAAAACGCATCCTTTACGTTAGCGTTCTATTTATGTTTAGATTGTTCTTTTTTCAAAAATAGTTTTGTATATTCTTTCTTTTGTTAATATATATCAAAATTCAAATTTCAATGCAGAGACAAAAGGATGGAAAGTATATCAGTAAAAAAGTACGGATGCGTGTTCAGGGAAGGTGAAATCAGTACTAACTATCCATACTAACCATGAAATAATTAGAAAAATCCCAACATTTTCTGCGAACAGTGTTAGCTATAAGCTAATGGAACGCTGTCTTCATTCCGAGCGTTAGGATATACAAAAATCCAAATAAAATTGAACAAGAATTAGAAATGTACATACCGTAAAATTGGGAGATGCAAGCAGCATGGAAGAAGACACAGAACTGAATGTCTCGCGTCGCATAAGAGACCGGATGTTTTTAAAGTATCATATTACATGAATTCGCGTCTAAGCTATGAGTTGGGGGGGAGTACGATTAAGATTACGATTGGGACAAAGAAAGCGATGAAAAATATTCAAAAATTAAAAAAAGGGAGAGTAAAGATAAAAAATGAAAAATAAAAATCATGGGAAAAGGTATAAATTAAAACATTTTTTGAGAGCTGCTAGAGTAAACTAGTGTGAATTCCATTAAACGACTGAAAGATGCATTTTCCAGGTAATCTCATTAGAACTGTCTGATTTGAGTGACCCTACCACAGTTTGAAACTGCGTCAGCATAGCTCTAATATGCAATCCTTTACTTACATATTAAAGCCATTAATTAAAGGTTCGTGGAAGGATGTAGGAATTTTATTACTATTAAGGTTATTTCGGAGGTGCTGAATTTGTTTTTTAATAGAATTTCTATCGTTGCATGTTTTGTTAATCCTAATGCGTTGATTTATGATGGCATTTTTATAAATTTTAGAATAGATATTTGAGTTCCAAAAAATATATCTAATGACGTTGAAATTAAACTCGTTTCTTTTGTCATGAATATCTATTTTTAAAGTATTTTGGCAATCAATAATTAGATCCAGAAAAATAACAGGTTCTTCAACGTTATTGGTTTGGATTAATTTAAGTTCATTTGGATACAGGTTATTATAAGTTGAAATTGAAATCTTTATGGTTGAATATATTAAGGTCATCAATGAATCTAAAAGCTGAATTCAAATTAATAGCGAAATCACGCTCATAAAAGTGCAGAAACAAATTGGCCAGTAGACAGGAAAAGCTGGTTCCTTGTGGGATGCCTTTAATTTGCTGGAAGAAATTTTACCCATTAAAAATAAAGTTATTATAAATACAGTAATTTGTAATATCTTTCCAGAAGTTAATTGGGATGTTAAGCAAGTTTTTTAGGTCGTAGAAATAATTCATTAACAATTCTTGTAGTTTATCAAGGGGGATGCTTGCGAAGATATCTTGGAAATCATAGGTTTTTAAGCATCTATTTTATTATTTTCAATAAATTCGATAACTTTATTGTTGTTTTTTATAATCCATGTAAAATTTTAGTCTTCAATAAACTTGAGGATTATGCTAAGATATTTTGAGAAAATATTTCCGGGTTTATTCATATAGGTATTTGTACCGCATGTTATGTATCGAAATTTTATAAGCTGTTTATGGAATTTAGGATAAATAACAATATATGGCAGTTTGATCTCCCCATTTTACGGTATGTACATTTCTAATTTTAAGTTAATTTTATTTGGCTTTTTGTATATCCTAACACTCGGTGTGAAGACAGTGTTCCATTAGCTTATAGCTAACACTGTTCGCAGAAAGTGTTAGGATTTTTCTAATTATTTTATGGTTAATACGGATTTCACCTTCCCTGAAGACGCATCTGTTCTTTTTTACCGAAATACTTTCCATCCTTTTGTCTCTCCATTGAAATTTGAATTTTGCTATATTTACACAACGCTCCTAGAATTGTAGTATTTATTGTGCATTCGTTGCGTTTGTGTTTTATATTATTTTTATTATTTCCCCTTTTGTTTATTCCTATATAATTTTTATCCCTATTGATACTATCGTATTTCATTTCGATCAGCTTATTGTATTGCTTTTTTACGTTTTGTTGTTTATGATAGTTTTTCGTTTTTATGTAGTTTTTACTATTTCACTACTGATTTGATTGTTTCTTGTATGCATATATATATATATATATATATATATATATATATATATATATTATTTACAAATTTCGTTGCTTTTTTCATTTGTTACCTGTAATTATTTATTCCTGCCCTGTGAATACAAAAATAAAAATATACGTTGATTAAGTATTTCTTACATTTTCTTATAAGTTAATTTACAATATAGCATTTTATATCATGTTTTTTAAAACAATTATCGACAGAAATGTCTTTAAATTATGACTGATTGATGATTTACTACTGATTTTGATTTACTTTGTTTCTTTATGTCCTTTAGCTTCAATTTCGGAAAAGAAACAAATAATAAAAAAGGGAAAAAGTTTTTAAGTAGTTTATGCAATTGATAAATTCTATTTTTCTAAGTATAAAACAGTCATTGAATGTTTCCTTTTCTGTTTAGTTCGATTCCAACAGTTTTGTAAACAGACACAAATAGCACGTTTCAAAATCGATCTGTTCTTTGCAAACTTTCTCCTTTTTCCTTCTGAGGTAGCCTTGATTGTCGTGAGAAATAAACTTTATTGAAAAATCTTTATATTTTTCTACATTTATCCCTTTAAAATAAGATTGGATTTACCAAGACAGCCCATCTTTAGTAAATCTAAAACATCCATGTATTAATATTTTAAATCTGTGGAAGATGCTAATTCTCTTTCTTTTTGGTTTTAGAATGAATTTTTAATCAGAGCTTCTAAGATGTCATGTTTGTTTATAGGATATGTGCGCAAAGTTTCAAGGAATGATAAATATTATATTTTATTTTAATATTAAGAAAAATATAAGTCCCAAAAGATGATAATTGAATTAAAGCATCAACTTCAATCTAGAAACCCTGAATATACTCGTCAAAGCATTATCAAACGAGTGCAAATTGCCTCTTCATTCGAGAGATTTCCCGTCAAATTTCATGTGTTTAAATAGATATATATGCTAGAGAAATGTTTAACATTGATTGAAAACAAATAAAATAAACATATGTTTTATGGCAGGATATATATATATATATTAATTTACATATTTCTTTATTCAAAAAACTTCTCGGTAAACAACATTCCGTGTGAAGTATTTTTCGTTGTTTAACAATTTTACTTGTACTTCAGATATCTTTGTGTAAGTTTTAACGTTGCCAAAAAATGTTATCAAATTATATCATCACGATTGCAATAAATAATCAGATGCCTCGTGGCGTCCAAACTACTTGCATATCAGGCGCATGATATACCACTGACGTGATTTACTACTTTCTATTAAAAAACGGAAATTAATTTGAAATATATTATGAATATAATTTAAAATTTCTAGGGAACTATTGATCATAGCGAGATAAATTTCATATCAATCGATAGCAAATTGTATTTCACTATTTTAGAGCTATTAAATTTGAAATTAGAATGAAAATTACTCTTTTAAATTTAAGATTACTGAAATTTAGGTGTTCTGACAATGAAATAATGATGTTTAACGTCTCGCAGTGCTATGGCGCAAATTTTATTGTTGGTGACTTCAGAGAATTACCAGATCAGTGAGAGAGAGATCTGGTCTATTATATTAGTAATTAACGGAGCAATCTCCATTCATAAGTTTATAACTAGAGATAAAAGTTATTTATAATAACTTCCTTTTCATAATAATAATTTCTAAGTAACAAGTTGCCATATAATACTTCTCTTATAATAGTTATAAATAGCTAATTATAATAGTCTATATAAATAGTTAATTATAATAGTTAAGTATAAATAGTTCTCTATTCAGGGTCTAATTTACTTCCATAAACGTTTTCAATAATAATTTAACTATTTTATACGTTCATTATTAATATTTTACGTACTAGCAGTACAAGTAAAATTATTTTATTGTATACGGACTGGTACAAATGATTCACTACTAAACCATCGGAATTTCACCCCCTCGTGAGACTAATAATTATGTCCTCCAGCAGGAGTGGCATTAAAGTTTGCCCGACGGGGGGTGCACGGTCTGCCAGACAGGGGGTGGGGGCACTACCTACTGTACGAGGGGACGAATGTAATGAAATTGGTCTCAAATTTTCACCAGATCTTTATTTATCAACTAGTTGAATACCCCCCACAAAAAGTTTCCCCGACGGAGTACAAAAATTTTCTACGACGGAGGGCATAGTATCCCCGACCGGGGGCCTTGCCCCCCCCCCCCGGTCCTCCCATTGGCGCCACCGCTGTTCTCTGGTCAGATTGTTGAAAGTTTTACTTCCTTGTGCTATTGTACTGTTTCATGTATTATTGATATAAATAGTGCTAATGAAGAAGAACGAGAATTGGAAGTGTCATGAGTGAAAACGAGAATAGGTAGTGCCCTAAAAATTAAGGATTGCATCTTCCATTGATTTGAAATGGAGTGACATTTCTTTCTTGATTTAGGGAAATTTTCGTCAGGTTTTGAAAGGTTATTTTCAGTCCAATACACCCGTGGTCTAAAGATCAATGTTTGGAGTAGAATGTCAGAAAGTGTTTTATATTAATTTTTTACATTTGGATAATCTCATATCCCAATGCATGTAAGGAATGGTAAAAGCTATAAATGAGAATTACGTTTAAGTTTGTTTAAAATTAGCCATCCTTATCTTGAAAAAGAAGAGGAAAAGCAACGTAAAGCCGTTAGAAACTGCGAAGACGATAAAGAACTGCTTCAACTACGATCATTATTCCGATTTTTTTTAAACAAAAACAATTGATCTCGCTTTAACGTGGAGTCAAAATTGACGTCTCAAACGGCAACATAACAGCAAATTTTGTCAATTTTTATTACCTAGCGCTGATAAAAGACTTGGAAAACATATTATAAAATATCCATTACGTTAACAGTTTGTTTCGTCTCTGTTTTTTCTGTACTTGAACAGGATGTAATGATGCGAAATAAGGATAGAATGATGAGGGAAAGGAAAGAACGTTACCTTTTGAATATTCAAAAGCTACGAAATTTGCACTTTACTCTTAGTGCCACTTGAGCGTTTCTCCTTTCTACTGACATCAGCATTATTTTTTGAAGCGTTAACAAAGAATGTCAAAGTCCTGACACTTAGTTTCTTTCAAAAGTATTTAACCTTCGACTTCTGAGCTTCAGAAAGAAAATTCGAGCTAAATAGGACTTTTACGAAAGACGTTTTATTTCTTTACTTAATACTCGAGCTCTCATGCCTTCTCGCAGCCATTACGCTGACAAGTGTCTGATGCATTTTAATTCTTCCACTACTTTATCAAGTTACTTTTATATTCATCACTCTTTTATAATGTATTCTGACAAAGACTTCTGTCCTCGTCTTACCTTCTGAAGGAGAAGGGAATGAAAAAAGGAAGGAAGAATACAGCTTATGAAAAGTTGCATCTTTCTAAAAAATTGATATTTAAGATGGAAATACTATTTTATCAGAGAAAGCTGAGTTAGATTCAAAAGGCAAATGACGTAAATATTATTTTACTTGTAAATTAAAAACAGTGCATAAGTACACTTGTGTCTAACATTAAAGTTGCAGACACAAAACATTTTCTGTATCGGATAATAATTGGTTTATTGTAATGAAATTTTGTTGAGACTCACACAATGTTATGAGACAGACAACACTAACTTAACAAAATAAAAAGGAGTAAAAGTTTTTCAGATAAACGGGGTTTCCTAGATTAAGAAGAAACGTTGGAGCTTTGTTTTGTAAATAAATAAAAAATACTTTCAATAAAAGAAATAAAAAGTTTAAGAGAAAATGTTCCGAATATGTAGCGCCGTATAACAAAATTTATATTATAAGCCATCAATATAAAATGACAGGCTTAGTTTCCATATGAAAAGTGGAAAATAGAAACCAAGATAATGCTAAGAAAATTTAGAGGACGCAGATCAAAATGTAAATGCCTCTTGTCAGAGGGCTAGTCCTGTGGCTAGTAATACTTAATGGTGGCGAAAAGCAAATATATTATTTAATACATATTGAAATTTCATACATTTGATTAAAATTGATTTAATAACTATACATCTCAAGAATATAACAATGTGTTATGTTCTTCATACACAAAAATATAGCAACGTGCTATATTCTTCATATACAAAAATATAGCAATGTGTTACATTCTTCATATACAAAAATATAACAATGGGTTTATTTCTTTTAATTTAACAAGTTGGAAATTGGAATTCAACAAGTTCGTTTACTAATTGTAATTTCGCGTAAGACGGATTGCATAATACGTCATTTTTAGGAAACAAACAATTTTAATCATACCAAATTATTGTTACAATGATTATTGTTTTCTGATTATAGCCATATGAGTTAAAACCCGCATATTTTTAGTATAACTGTACTAAGTGCAACTGTCATGCTTAACCCCATTTCTACGAAATTATTTAACCTCCTAATTAGATGGCGCATCCTTCATGAGACATTTATTATTATTTCAATCCACATAAGAATGTAAAGGTCTACCGAGATATTAAAGTACGACCAAGTAATTTTTACCCTTTGAATGAATTGTTACTTTAAATTAATTACACATTTAACTCCTAAAAATACTGTAAATTGATGCACACGTCCGACACGCCATTGTATGCAAAGGGGTTAAAATATGAAACGTTATCGTGACAGCGGAGCCGTCAGATGATTTTAAGCATCAGATGTCTGGCGACAGCATGACTGCAGGCAAAATGGTACCAGCAAAGATTTTAGACAAGCAAGCTAGCTCTTAGATGACAGATCTTAAAAATTTTTGAGCTGGTTATATATATTTTAAGCGCCTGCATAAAGGAGAGAGGAAAACTATCGAATTGATAGGTTTGATGTTCTTATAAAAAACCGAATCATCGCTTCTGGTTCTGATACTCTGCAGCATTTTTACTGCTACCATCTTCCAAAGAAATGCTCAAGTTAAATGCGAAGTAAAAATAACAAAATGCCGGCAATTATAGTCACTATCACTGTCTTAAATGGTATGACTTGAACTTTACTGATTATACTAAAAGTAATGAAACATGATTATTAATTCACCTAACACGAAAATCAGTGAAAATTCCCAGAAAAAAGAAAAATCAACACAGTTTAAAACGGCGTCCTCAAACAAATACTGAGGGGGAGGCTCTGTATTCAGGTAGTGACCACCATATGCCAATTAAAATCAAGAAGAAACCGTGGTGGCCGATATTAGGAACGTAGGCAATATTTGGACCTCCTACCTTACCTTTTAAGATACTTTTGATCGCTTCTGATTTTCATGTAAGTTATTTCTTTGAAAGAGATCAGTCAGAGCTATTTTAAAATTCATTTAAATATAAAAATCTTTTCCTTAAAAAGCCTTCATTTTAATATGATTTCCCTCTTATACGTTCACATCATGTCTGTAAAAAAGTTTCGTCCATAGATGCTCCATCACTAGTGCCCATGTTGTTCTTACATGCCGCAAAGTGGCAACACGATCTGGATACAATAGAATAATGAATGAAAAATTGTAATTAATTGATCTGGAAGAAATTAATTAAGTATTTTAGATGAAATGAATAATTTTAAACGTGAAGTATTTATAAATTGCTTTTTTTATATTTAATTTTTATAACAAATAATAATGTGGACTGAAGAGGATTAAAAGAAGAAGCAGGATATATTACCCTGCATCTTTTCGGTTCGTTGCAATTTATAAACTGAATTGCAATGGACTGTACATCAAAATTAATAATGTCAATATATTTTAGATTCATTATTATATTTTATTAAAGACTTTCCAACTATAAATCGAAATAAATATTACAGATATTGTATGAGAAACACAATTAATATCCCTAAAATAAACTCTCTTTTAATTTAAAGATTTGCCTATTCACAAGTCTCAATTCTTTCTATAAACTCATTAACAGCTTTTTAAATAATCTCTGAATATAAGACATATATAATCTTTTATTCAATAATTTGTGCACGAATGTAATATTTCTGTATAGACATTACAATACGAATCCTTTTTATCTCACATAAATGAAATATGACGCACGCAAAGTTGTATCAATCCGAATTCTGTTATCAATTATCTCATTTGGATGACACTAATGGAACCAATAGAAAACAACATTAATTTATCCACCAATCCGGCTTTTCATTTACTTCTTCTGCGTGTAAATATTAATTAATGTCTTTCCAAATCTTACCTTATCGTCTTCACGCTCGCTTTAAGGTACAAAAATGTATACGCTTATCACTTAATTTGGAGGAAAAATTCACGAGTGTGTAACATCCATTTATGCTTTTATTGTTTTCGGCGCTTCCACTCTTCTGGTGGCGAGTTCATTCAGAAACATTTCCGCCCCCATTAAAACATAGCCATCTCAAAGAACCCTTTTCTCCAAATACGAGACAATGTTTTTAAAAAGCGAACTCTTAGCGAGCTCGTTGCCTTCTCGTTAACGCTAAACGATATTAAGGAGACATTAGCAACGCAGTACTGTTCTCTAACACCACACAATCTCCTTTGCGCAATCTTAATGACAAGTTAATGAAGAAGCTCGCTTCAAAATGCGATTATTGTCCTTAGGCACTGGAAATTAGAGCACATCAAAGATTCTGTTGCACAGTGTAAATGGAGCTTTTAGGAAGGTGATGGGCTTAGCGTGGGCCACCTTTTATCTGCTTTGCGATACGTTCCAAAGCTGTCTCTGATGTCGAATGCCATCTGATGGAAAGATCACAAGCAAGAAACCTTGATTAACATCGAAATTTTATGGCTTATATTATTTGTTAGATCCAAGTTAATATATTTTCCTATCATTTGAACTTCAAAAGATGGTAAGAAAAACTTAATTTCCAAAACGGAACCTTCACAGAATCAGACTTCTAAAATCTGTTTTCTTCACGAATGAAGCTTCGGATAGGATAAATTTGAAAGAGGAAAAATTGCCTTTGGTAATGTAATTTTCTATTCTTTTGCATTTTATTACAGGTTCGAAAAATAGAGAATGTGCAATAGGTGAAAAAAAGATCGATCTTTTTTTTAATGGCTAAATTTCACATTGCATTGCTTTAATCCCTATTATGTAGAGTGCAACAGTCAAAGAAATATATAAAGCTCGTTTCTAAGCTATTAACAACGCATATTTTTGAATTAAAAATTAATAAATAATTTGACATTAAAAAAGTAAATCTTTCTATTCAAGGGATGTTAAAACATTGTTAATGTGTAATTTACGGTTTTAAAGGGAAAATTAAATACAACATTCGTCAATGTACGAACAATTATAAACAACAACTTGATTTTTATTTGCTGTTATTTAAAATTATCTACAGGTGGTTCTGAAGTACAACACAGCCTCTTTGCTTCAAGTTACAATAATAAACTTCCTAAAATTACAAAACCTAACAAAATTATTAAGCGAATTATTTATCATCAGCATGTTACTAATTTGTGTTGTAGGAAAGTGCAGTTGCGAATCTTTCAACCGTTAACTTTTCAAATTCATTACATTTGTTTTAAAACTTAAATACATTACTAAATAAATTATAAGTTTAGCAATATGAAAGCACATTAAAATTCAACATATTACTACACTAAGAGCAAGAAATTAATATTTTCTGCTTTGACAGCCAGCTTTATACTATAACTGTGTTTCGATTATTTCTGTTTATCATATGCTGCCTCAATTCACGTTATTCGAGATTTCCTATCGTTTCAATATTTCGAACATTGTCATTGAACTGAAAAAGAGAATGAAAAAATCTACCCGAATTGTTCACATACAGAATAATCCACATACGAATAACCAAGAGACTTGTTGCCTTTGTTACAAACTAAGAATGAGTCCAATACGAAGAAATTGAAAGAGCAGATCGATATGTGAAAATTTCACAGAAAGATTGTTCTTTGTTGACAATCTTTATCACGCAGATGTTAAATATTTTCAGCGTTTATAACAGCAACTTGTTGCGGAAAAAGGAACTGTTTAGAGAATCAAGATCATCTCTGATTGTATGAAGCATTAAATTCGAAAAGTTTTGAATAATTATTACAGAATCATGAAATATTGTGTTTTCAAAAACAATAAAATTTCTAACTCTTCAATCAGAAGTAATTTTACGGTTACTACTGACATTTCTAGAAGCTATATATCATTACAGTTTTTTGAATTAAGTTAAAACAATGTAAAGGAATTGACCATAAACAAATATCTGAGTTTTCATGAAATAATTAATTCAAAATAATTAGAATGCATCAATTCAATTATGAAAGCAGCATACAGATATATCTACTATATTTTTGCAAACCATAATGTGAAATTCTAACTCTACATGGTGATGCATATTTCAATTTGCAAACTGTTAGGGGAGGTAGGAAACACACGCAAAAAAACCCCAAAATCATTTAGGAAAGAATGAGCAGAAACGCCAATATACTTGCATTTCAGAATTAGTCATTTAAATTTTCGAATGTGTATGCACAACATGCTACAGTTTACGTATCCAGAGATGGCAGGCCTGACGACCTCTTCACAAGAATCTCCATGGGAGTTGCAAATGGCCTCAAAATGTCGTGCATTTTTTAAAGCATTTTATACACTTCTGCTGTGAAGAGTGCACACTGCGCACTGCATAGCTGTGAATAGTAGGAACTTTCAGCTGTGGTTGTAAATGTTGACGTATGCACATACAGCTCAAATGTAAAGTACTGGCAAACAGAGTTTTCAAGACCGTGCACGGAAAACATGCAACAGTTTACAAATAGTGAGATGGCGGACATGCCGACCTATTCGCAAGAATCTCCATGGGAGTTGCAAATGGCCTCAAAATGAAGTGCATTTTTTAAAGCATTCTATACACTTCTGCTGTGAAGAGTGCACATTGTGCACTGCACAGATGTTTATAGTAGAAACTTTTAGCTGTGGTTGTAATTGCAGACGTATGCACATACAGTTCAAATGTAAAGTACCGGCAAACAGAGTTTTCAAGACCGTGCACGGAAAACATTCAAGAGTTTACATATAGTGAGATGGCGGACATGCCGACCTATTCGCAAGAACCTCAATGGTCTCTGCAAATGGTCGCGTATTGACGTGTATTTTTGAAAGCGTTCGTCAATCCATGCACCTCTACTGTGAAGATTGCACTACTGTAAATGGTAAGAACCTTAAGTAGTGGTTGTGAAAGAAGGCGTGTTCATGTGCATTCTAAATGTAAAGTATCACCAATCAAGCAGTTTTCACCCGTATTTGTCTTGTCACTTCGAGTATCCTATAGCTCATCCGGGCGACTTTTCCGGTCATACATTCTTATGAGATTCTGACTTGTTTTTGTGTTTTCTATCTCCCCTAACTGTTTGTACGCTGAATTTTCAATCACGCGGTATATTTCAGAATAAATTGTGCTTTATTATAAACAATTAAAAAAAGAATATTTTATGAACCAAGAAAAATCAACGTAAAGAAATTAATAAAGCACAATTCCGAAAATGACATAGTTATAAGAGAAAAAAAACGAAAGAGGAAAAATGATTTTATAATATTATTTGTTTATGAAAAGGACCAACTGTGTATGTAGATAAGAAAAATATTATTCTAAAAATATTAGAGCTAAAAAGTCAGTTCTGAAATTCTATCTGATCTCGCATTCTTTTTCTTTTTGTAATATTTGCGAACGTGAACACGTAAGTGCTTTACATTTTTATGTCTAGATATGTGCTGAAGAAATCCTTTGAAAATACTTTCATGTAGGTGAAGAACAACGGTCTTTTTTCCCTGATATTTTTTTACTAAAACTTTGAAGGTTGCTTTGAAGGTAGCTTTTGATTGTAGTTTCGGCTATATATATTTGTTCAGAATTCTTCATTTTTTTGTATTCAAGATACGAATATCCCGAAACATCATATAGGCATAACTTTGTATACACATATTTAAACCTAATTTTCATTTACGTTTTAAAAATACCTATACAATTAATAATTATTTTATAAAGAATAACTAAGGTTTGCAGCACTTTAAATACAGTGCATGCAAAGAAAACTTGTATGTTAACCAGTGAAAGTGACGGATTTCTATAGAAATCAAAGATATCAGGTGCTTTCTAGTGTTAATAATTTTCAAGTATGAAGAAATCAATAATTTTGATTAAGTATTGTTTATTTTCGGAGCGTGAAATAATGCTTAATAATAATAATAATAATTGCTTAAGTTATTTATGAGATAAAAATCAAGGACTTTGTACTCTTACTATTTTGATTATTCATTACTGTTCTAAGAACTTCCAAGCAATCTAATCAAAAATTTTATAATAAAGATGATGGAATAGCCTTTTTGAGCAATTTCTCAGTTAATTCCAAATTACTTTCATTGTATCAATTATTTTTTATGCAAAATGTTACTCAGATTTTTGATTTCTTCCAGTAATCTTGAAGACAGTTCTGTGATCACATGAACTAATTTGTATGTAAGCAATTTTTACCTTCCAATACTTCGATTTTCTTTTCTTTGACAGAAATTTTATAGTTAAATATTTAAGTGTTGATACGGATATAATTAAATATTTCAAAAATTTCATTCCAATATTTATGACTTTTAAGTTCTCAATATTTTCTCTACACGAAATAACCATAAGTTATGGAAATTAAGTGATGCTTGTTGTTTATCTTTTTTATTGATAAACTTAGTATTATTAATAATTAAGTGATGCTTGTTGTTTATCTTTTTAATGATATTCTTTATATTATTCACTCTAATACATATAAAAAATTCGAATTTTAATTTAACAACATAATTACAACTGATATCCATTGTGAATATTTTGTAGGAGGAATAGAATAAACTTGGTTAATTACTTTCTAAATAAATTAGTGTTCATATTTCTAATAACAATTATGAATTTTGCAATTGTTGCAAGTTTTAAGTATTTAAGATTGTAAACATTGTTTAAGAGTTTGAATTTGCAATCAATTAAGAGTTTTCAGAAGGATTAGGATTTTTCGCAAAATATTTTTAACTAAGGTATAGGAAAATCAGCTATTAATCAGCTTAATTTTGTAGTTGTAAAAACATCTAATAATGTCATACAATTGCATACGCTGCATTTCTTATGAAATTATTATAACGACTAAGATGATTACATGCGCCAGAAATTCGTCATAATTATACAGTTAGCTTGTTTCTGGTATATAATCCTACTTTGTTTATATTTTTACATATTCTTATCTTCGTACTTGAGACGAGATAATTTCAAACAAATTCCATTTAAATAATATCAGTTTTCAGATTTAAGAGGGAATGAAATATTCTTTTTAATTACATTCACAAATATTAGCAAAATATTCATAGTAGATAAATTTTGAAGAATATGGATTTTCATATTGTGATAATAATTTTGGAGATGAGAGATAAATTTAATATCAAATTGAATATAATCAATAAAATAGAAACAGTGTAGTATATAAAGATATGAAAATAAGTTGAAAAATAGCAAAGAAGTTTAATGGTATTATTCTTTAAATTTTCCAATACAAAATCATCATTGACAACAAAATTGGCTGTTAATTTCATACTTTTATTCTACCATAATTTATTAACGCTTTTTTCAATAGTATTTGATAAAATAACATCTGTTCAATTAATGATGTAACTTATTCATTTAAACGTTTTCTATTTAATTCTCGAACTATTGTGTATTTTATACACTCGTTATTGTGTATTTTCTATATAAAATTTCGGGATATATATATAAAATATATAAAAAGAATGGTGAGGTTCTTCAATCATAAAATATAAAAATCATTCGTAATATATAATTCCTTAGCTTGTACAGGTTCAATACATAACTTTTGTACGGGAAGTATACTATTTTAAAGCTTTTTTTGTGCAACCAAAACACTCAAAATTTATAGCATTTGTATGAAACTATACAAAATTTTATACAAATGCTATAAATTTTGAGTTATCTAGTATTATTATAATTTACTTCCTTTATGAACTTTTCAAAAATATGTATAAACTATAAATCTTAAAGTGTTAGATACAACTACATAATGCTTATGACAGCTGAATAGATGCAAAAATCTTTAATTAAGAAATACGCTTTTAAAAATTACAAACACTAATGAATTCCCTGTTTGTCTCATACAATTGTGAATTCATTATCTCTTACCGCAGCTAGGAAAAAATTCTAACAAATTTAAAATCCCTTTAAACCCTTAAAATCCCTTTTAATTAACAAGAAGATAAAACAAACATAGACATTCTGGAAGAAGTAGGTGAACGCTAAGTGTTCGTATACCTTAAATGTGTATAATTATAGCAGTTTATTTCAGTTTAACTTAATAAACTACACTTTGACGCAATATCAATACTAGTTTGGGACGGACCTCGCTCCTTTGAAAGGTGATCAGATGACGAGGACACTATCAGAGCCCGGGAACTCTTTCTTCAAACTTCCAAACTCCAGCAATGGGTGGACGTTCGACTTTCGCGGATTTAATTTACACCAAGCCCGCGTAGATGGCAGATCTTCTGTCGGAACGGGCCTCGAACCAAGGAACTTCTGGTCCCAAATCCAGAAGTTTCCTGGTTCCTGGGGTTCTGCAGTCCCAAATCCAGAAGTTTCCTGGTTCCTGGGGTTCTGCAGCCTGGCCACCGTGACTACTGTAACTTCGGCAGGTGTAAATAAAGTGTGAATATTGGTAAACTGTCATAATATTTTCATCAAATTTTCTCATATTCATCTCATCTGTTTATGGTTTATAATAGAGTAGAGTCACTTTGACTTAGTTTAGGACTGTTTAGATCTCGATTTTGGGATCTGAGGATTCTGGGTTGGAAGTCCATAAAAGGTTTCATTGTTGTGGGCCTCATGCACGTTAAATCTTCTGTCGTGAGTCAAATGTACTCATATTAGTGTGGTGCAGCGTAAAAGTTCGTGAAGTGAGATGCCGAATGAGGTATCAACTTCGTCCATTAATCACGATTCCGAATTATGAAGTGCTTCAATGCAGAATGCTAGTTTTGCTTAGATAAACTTATAAAAAATCAGTCACAAGTTCGTCACCATAACACAAAATAGTTACAATATTTTTTCCTTAACTTCATCAATCCTCTACATCTGACTCACTTCAAAATGTTACACTGAAATATAAATCACAAAGGATTATTATGAACTAAATTGTTTATACACATGTTGATTGTGGAAGACGTTTGCATATTGAATAAATTATACGGCTAGAGAAGTTTAAAATGATTTATTATTCCTTAAAGTGATTTCCTGAGAAGCTCATAAAATCTGTTATGGCTCACTTTAAGACACTCAACTTCTATAACAACTATCGATATTAGTAGCTTTATCTCGTCTACGTCAATAGAAGAACATGCATGAGAATATTATATTTGTCTATGCATTAGGAATATCACAGCTAATTCTTTCTTACCTTTTAACCCTTTCAACATTGGTTAGATTTTTAAGTCCAGAATTCTGACATTCAATTCAATCTTTTCCTCGGGTGGTACAATTGTTGTGTCAGCAGAAATTTTACCTTTGTTTACGGGTTGGTGCAACTGCTCTACAGATAAAGGTTTTCACTCCTCTTGTTTAACTCATCGATCTCTACTCTAATCACCAGCTGATTGCTTTATTCTCTTGTCCTATGCAGTCACTCCATGTGTGATGGATAAACTAATTGCTAATAAGGGAAAACAAGAATAGTAGCTCATCTGACGGTTGAAGGAAAGCACATACATTCGTTTTCAAAGACTTGAAAAGAGGGAAAGAACTTTCTTGTTTCCTCGTCAAAACCTCCTTCTTAAAAGAATGATTTAATTTTCTTTTAGCTTGTAATCTAAAGATGAATTTGTGGCGACTCACACTCAAAAAAATAAGGCCTTTAAGGATAAAACAGTACCAGTTGTAGAACGGCCTGTTTTATTATTTGAGTATTATCTCAATTTGATACCACCTTCTATATATTGAAACTGCTTATTTCTTGTGTAATGTGTCCTTACATTAATAAAAATGTGAATTTCCGAACGAAAATAAAATCAAGAAACATATAAATTTTTAAAAAGTCATTAATAGAAAAGAGAAGCAAACGCGAAAGGAGGATCTTCTCAATAATTTTATCTTGTAGTTTAACTTACATAACAAGAATGATAAAACACGACCATGTCATTGTTATACGCTAAATTCTATTCAGACATTCCAAGACATAAAAAATTAAGCACAAAATGCACAGCTGTACAATTAAACTGTCAAAACGTCATATTTATTCAGGTTCATTCAGAAAGAAACTTCTATGAGGATACCATATTTGAAAGAAAACTCGTCATGCAAGACTTTCCACTAGATAACTAAATTTTATGGGAAAGAATAAAAATATAAACCAAGAATAACACTACTTTACATGAAATTCTTGTTAAATTCTTTTGCTTTTGAGAAAAAGTCGTTTAAGGGTATGGATGTGAAGCATAAAATTTGCATGATTATAACATGATTTCGCTTTTCTGCTTTTTTTTGTTTGAATAAAAATAAAGAAGAGGAAATTCAGTGCATTATAAAACAAAACGATGTATTTTATAAATGTGTTATTTGATTCAAATACTTAAGATATATATGTAATGCTTTAGATTTTTTAATCTTCTTTAAATTAAATCATTTTTAACGCCACCCAATTTATAATTATAAACGACTTACTTCTACTTCAATCTTAGATAAACGCACTGCTACTGCAACTTAACAAAGTTACGAGATCTTCGGGTCTTCCCCGTTTCCTCAGCGGTTTAAAAAGTCATGACTGCTGACATCTTTCTCTTTTAGGATGTAACTCCTTCCTGGTAAGGCGCAACGCTTTGCGCGTAAACTCTTCACGTCTGGTCATGGGTTTAAATTTAATTATGATTACATTATCTATTTGATATAACCTGCATCACAATCTTTAAGTCAAATGATTAAATAGAAATTGGAACAACTATTGCCTACTTCATTTCAAGATGCTTGCTTACACCTCATCTAAAGAATAATGTTATATATGTTTAATTCATTAAAATTAAAAACAACACATATTTGTGTAGCTTTCAAAAATTGGTGCAACCAATTTTGTCGGATGTCCTCAAATTTCATATTAAGTAATGCTTAAGTACAAAATCAGAACAAGTTTTTATGAAATCATAACTAGGTAATACTAATTTTCATGCAAATATTAAAGAAATTTCTATATTTCTTTGAGCACTTCAGATCGTACAGTTGTTTATGGTCTAAAAGAGGTAGATTCAGGAAACACTTTTAGAAAATTGTAGTTTTCTGAGAAACATCAACATTTGGTGTTTGGAATAACATATAGAGAAATTGGTGATTTAATAGAAGTGGAGCATTTATTAAGAAATGCTAGTGCACAAAAAAATATAGAATTTTCGCCACGGCTTACTATGTTAAAATAGGTTGTGGAGACACTATCGTCGGTGGCAGACAAATTGATAGTACCTAGAAAGCTAAAAGCGGCCATCTCACTGATGGATGACTTAATATCTTTTCTATCCGTCATAGTTATGAGAACTCCGTGGAATTTAAAAACTTTCTTTTTAAATATAGATTTACTACACTCAATACAGATTATTACTGACGTTTAAAAGAAACCCCATTTAAATTCATCTACTATTTTGATTAGGATCATATTCAGGATGATTTAAATAGGCTTACTGATTAACTTCAAAGCTTTTTTTATACTGTGAACATGATTACGGATAAATTGTCAAGGCACGGTCAGTAACAGACGCCTCACAATGGGACAAGCTAACTTTTTACTAATACTTCGCAATCTTCTACAACAGAGGCCTAAATTCAGGTCAAGAATTTTTCTTCAGATTCTAAGGATATCTCATAAGCGAGCCGTTCCTATTACTCGAAAACAAGATACGATATTGATGAGGCCAAGCTGTGGGAACACTTGCTGAAGTCATTGGCCAGGAAAAGTATGAAATGTTCACAATTCTGTATACATCGTAGGACAGTGCTCTCACATGGTATAAGGGGCCGTCATTAAGTAATGATTCAATGAACCTAGAATAGTAGGATTTATTGCAATTAAAAAATTACACTAATTGTTGAAACATTTACCCTAACTGGATACCAAGCGGGCAAAAGAATTCTAGAAAGATTGCGAAAGACTAGGAAATCACCAGCTGAATGCTTTGGACAATAGTGGATGTTTGAGGAATCCCACTTGAAATAATCGTGTGAATGAACAATGGCATGGAAGCTAACATTGCTGAAAGCCGTTGGAATGCCTCCAGGTTGTTTAAACTAAACTGCATTACCAGCCAAAATGATGTTTAGGTTTTCCCGTGACGTTCCTTCTTTTGTGCTTTCAGACTCTAAGCTTACCCTATCGCTCTTTGTGCCCAGCTCGCTGGAAGTATAGCGGAGAGTTTGGACGGTGTGCTTAGTTGACTGTTATCATCATTATGATAACTTTAAACGACTACTTGTGCCATTTGACGTCCTATTCCTGAGGAAGTTCCTACCTGAGGCCGTTAATTGATCCTCACACACTCCGTTACATTAACCAATACGGCGAGGAACAAATTTTAACTCGTTTTCTGTTTAAAGGCTCTTATACAACACAGTTATACCAACATGAAATTTGGATGCATGATTTTTTTCTTCAACGACAATATTACGACAAGAATGGCATTTTTACGTTTACAGAATAGTACATGCTTGATGAAGAGCAAATTATCTCTAACACTTAACTTTTTATTTCCTACCCGGTAAGCTATAAAAAGGGAGGCTTGTTTTGACGCGATTTACTTTTAAAGGTTTTCCCTTATTTTTATAATTCGCCCAGCACTAAAATACGCCACTAAGTTTTCGTTCTTAAAGAGAGAAAATACTCTTACTCTGGTCTCTCGAAGTTATACAACTTTTATTTTAATTAATTCTTCTATCAAATATCGATAACATTATCTGATACCCATCACCGAGGCGTTTTGTGATCCTCATGAGAGCATTTTTATAAACCCAACGTACAACAAATAGCTTCATGCCATTTGGATACTTTCCAAGGAAAGGTCTTTCAGAAGAAGGTTTTCTTTGAGTTTATTTCAACCGTCGCTTGCGAAAGACAAGTTTAGAAAAGAAGGTACTATTTTAGTTGAAATATGTCAAGAAATCTTTACCGTTTAGGCTTAATAACGGAGTTTGTAACAATTAGGCGTTGTCAGCTTTATGTGAAATATTTTGAATTGTTGCTAAATTCCGTAAAAATATAGTTTTAAAAAGTGAATGAAAACTTTTTATATCTATAGGTACTTCAGTTCGAAGAATTTCATTGTTGTGCATAGCAACTGTCGAACCTTAAAAAATCACACAGGAAAAATTTCATCGCCCAACGAATAAGCACTGTTGCGATACTGCCGAAACAAATAATGGTTTTCATGTCGAAATGTGCTGAACACCTTTCATATCTCAAATCACTTAATGAGAAAAGTCTTTAAATTATTAAATAAAGAACTAATGAGATTTTTTCTACAAGTTGCTCTTCATTTCCTGTAACGACACTTTATCCAGCGAGAAATTTCGGGTGTCCATAAAATGTGAAAATTAATTTTTTCTGTAAGAAAAAAATGTTTCCACTGTTATGATATGCGACAATAAAACACTTCAAACTAAAGTACTTGTATCAATGTAGATAGTTTCTACATACTTTTCAGTTCTATATGTATCAACTCTCTAAATATAAATATATGTGTATTACTTTAATTGTATATCACCACTAGCTGATGCCCGCGACTTCATCCACATAGTTCCACATTATTAGTACCTTGTTGCTCAGGATAAAATACTTTCATGTCTTTATAGTTTTAATGTAAAAATTCCGCGCATGCTCCAAAAAAATCTTCAGACGATAACAATAAAAAAATTGTTAGAACTTGTGGTTTGAAAACACTTTCAAAAATTATTTAAAATTAAATAGAATGTTGCATGGAAATGGAATTGTATCATTGAGAAGTTATTTTTTGAACTTTAAGATGACGTTAAAATTGTTTTTGTGTAATAATATTCTCCGAAGTTATTGTGAAAAAAACGTTAAACTTTGAGGTAATTTTTTGATAATTAAAATTCTAACTAAAATTTTAAAAATTCCTTTCTTAGTGAGCGCTTACTACCCAAGAAACAACCGCTTGAAAAATTTCAAGTTTCTAGTTCTAGTGATTTGGGAGATTCCTTGATGAGTCAGTGAGTGCCTTTCTCTTTCATATATAGAGATTCGAAACTTCAATACCTTATTGCATGTATAAAGTGTGCCTTAACTTAAAGTCCACAGATAATCTTAAAAATGATTCATTAAACCCTTTAAAATTCTATACATCTTCTTAACAATAATTAGACTAATGATTAGAATTTATTTTAACATCACAGTAATGAAAAATACATCACGCATTAAAGCGATTTCAAGTAGTTACAATTGCTTATGAAAGGAGTTTGAATGTTTCCAAAATCTACCAAGGCCTCTAATTCGGTTATTCGAAGGCTTGTACGCGAAGTTAATCTGCACATGTGCTTACACACATAAGAAGAAAAAAATTACTTTATGATATTTCTTGTATTTCAAATTCCTTGTAATGCTTATGCTTAACATTTTATTTCATATGATATTAAAATTCAAACCGAAAGAAATGGACATTTACAGCATAAAACCAGGTATTTCAAATACGCGTTATCAAATATTTTCTATAGCGTTTAATTTTATTACAGCAATTTTGTTCTAAACAATTATATTTATTATCAAAATCAAGTCACTGATATTGTTGTGATTTAAGGAATTGATTCATAATTCCTTCTTCATTTCAATTTTTGTTTTTAAGTGTTCATATGCAAAGAGGCATATAAAGCCTAAAATCTTTAATTTATTCATATAAAGCGTCCATACAACTACATTTATAATTTGATACATGTAATTAATTTGGATTTTGTCATGATCATTCGAAACTTCTGGAACGAGAAACGCAAATATATCCAAGAGTAAGAAATATCATCGTGGTACACTAACTAAAAATATTTGCTTTGAAGAAACAGGAAATTATTTTAAGTAAATTTTGTTGATTTAACTTCCACATAAAAGGCAAATGTAATAAATGAGAACTTCTTTGATTTTGTTATAATATCGACATTTCTCAAAATGAGAAACCATCCGTTGTCATACAACAACATTTAAAACACAGTTTTTTAAGAGTCTGCGCTTCAATCTTTCAAAATAAGCTGATTCTTTTACTGTCAAAGCTAGGGGATCTGCTAATAATGATGGCTATGGCTTAGAAGTTAGAGACGTCATTGACAGCTGGGAATCATATAATTATAAAAGACTATTAACTCCATATGGTCTCTTAACCAGTCTTTTGTTTTAAGTAAACAGCACATACATGAACACAGAACAAACAATAAAAATTAGGTGAACGATACTTTTCTTGTAACAAGTGGCTGCTTTGTCATTATGATTAATGAAAATGGCTTTCGAAATACAGCAAGATTGAAGGAATTTCTTACGTTCCACTAAATCTAACTAACTGTCTTTTTTATTGACCGTGAAATTTCTCACGAGATTTAATGTAAGTGTAAAATGCTACTTAAAAGTGTAGCAGGGCATTCTTTGAAGGTAACAAAAAGCAAAAGATAGCACAAAAAGTTAGTTATTAAAGTTAGGACAGAAGCACTTTATTTTAGATAATGGAGCCATAGTAGTTGAAAAAGATTCTTCATTGAACAAATTACAGACCGGATAAGGATTTCTGCAATGTCTTTTCTAAAATCCAGTTACAGACATCTTCATAGTCAGTCAAACCGTCCTAATGGTCTTTAATAGGTTGGTTATACTCTAGAACGTATGAAAAATATTTCCTTTCTCGCAAACTAGAGAAATCTGTTGAAGAGGTGCCTGCTGGCTTTTTGTCAAATGTAGAGGAGAGGAAAGTGAACTTAGTTATATAACCTATTCACCTATGTCACAATCCCATGACGAAAGTAATTGCATATGTCATAGAGTATCTAACAGCATGCTGCTTTGTGCATTGCTATAATATCACGTTCATTTTCTCCCAGCGAGATGCAAGATGGGTAACAAAACTAAACTGGCGCTCTTCATTTGACGTGTGTCATGACAGAATGAATGAAGGCAAATCAGTAAAAGACTTATAAGGAACTACCGCCTTTTCATATTTGCACGTTTACATAGACTATTACATTAAAAATGCACTTGAAATTACAGAGGAAAATATAAAATTGATAATGTCATAAAATTTGTGAAGTTTGTTACAAAAATCTGTAGACATCCTTACAAGGTATAAGAAAAGTAAATAATTGCTTTCAAATCTCAATTCTTTGGTTGTAAATGCAATTGCTCCCTTCTAAATCATCAGTTCAGTAATGTTTGAGAGGAACTAATTATTTTGAGTTCGTTTCTTTTATTCTTAGACACTAAAAAGTAATCCTTTAGACCTTTATTGATTATAATGCTGAGTAATATTAAGAGACTTGTAGTTTTTTCTTTTACATCCACTGAATAAAAAAAATGGCTATTAAATTAAAAAAAAAGAATCGATAAAAAAATTTCGTTGTCTAGTTTTGAAGGAGAAAGAATTGGCCAGAATCCCCATTTCTGATATTTTAATTAGTCTTCTCCTAGGGCAATAAGTGCGAAAGATTGTACTCATTCGCATAACTGAAACGCTATATAGGTAGTTAATTTATCGTATATCGATATTTCTGGATATTATGATAATTAATCTAAATTAATATAAAAATTGCTGTTTTGTTTTAAGCTTTCGGCTATTGAGGAACATACAGCAGATGTCGCTGTTTTATATCTCGTCGCTTAATAAGCAACACCACCTATCATATTTTTTTGAAATTTCAAAAAGGAAGAAATAACGAATATTTGTGAGTTTTTTTCACATCTGGTGGGATCATGTGGTCTCATATTCATATAGGATGAGATAGGTGATTTTGCTTGTTTAAGCCAAGTGCTCCATGAGATAAAAGCACCTGAGACCATTGTAAGATTTGAAAATCTTCGCACAGTATCAACAAAAGGATTCCTTTAGCACGACCAAACCTATAGTCCTATACTGTTATTTTTCAATACTTAAATATTGCCAACAAGCTCCAAATATTGTCATTGTTAACATACAAGTTGTATTACAGGTATTATGTTTGCTGATAATCAACATTAATAAGAAAAGCTCTTGATCATTTGCACTTAAGAACATTTGAAAGCAGATTTCCGGCTTCGGAATGGGAGGTTTGCTGGTTTGTGATTGATTCCATCAAAGAGCCTCCGTGGTGGTTGGCCTGGTGTACGTTAAATAAGTCAGGGGGAAGTTTTCAGGGAGGGTTACCGCCTCACAGTCACCCCTGTCCATTCTCGACGACGGTTTAAATTTAATAGTGGACCGTCCATAAATGATGTCACACTTTTTTTCAATATTTTTGACCCCCTCCCCTCCTTTGTTACAAAGTGTCACACTTCACCATACCCCATCCTTCCCTTGTCACGCTATATTACATAAACATATACTTGCAATTCAGAAACAAAGCACTACATTATAGATCATATTTCCTATTTTATTTTTAAACTTTAACTATGTTTTTTAATGACATTTGTGAGCATAATAATAATAATCATATACGTACTTATTTTGTACGAAATAAGATTAAGGTTTACAACAAAAAACATAATTAATATACAATAGTAATAAAATATTAATATAAAAGAGCAATTGGAAACAGTAGTATTTTGGAATTTGAAATGGAATTTGATATATTTTGCTATAAATTTTATCTTTACTTTATGAACACAAAATACTCTTAAACAGATTGAATTTAAAAAAACGCCTCATTAAGATCAACCTGTTTGTGCCATTTCCAGTTCTACCACTCACCCAGGTGGGGCGACGCATCTTTTGTTGGACATTTCAAGGGTGTGACAGGGGGAGGTTTTTTTCTAATGGTGAAGAATTTCTGCTGTTACCATATTCTCAGAACCTACCCTGAATGCCTTTTTCGAAAAGAAAGGAATATAAGTGAGAAAAAAAATCACATGAAAGTTGTTTTAGCCCGGATTTAAAAAATACCCT
Organism: Araneus ventricosus; assembly: GCA_013235015.1. Lineage (NCBI taxonomy): Eukaryota > Metazoa > Arthropoda > Arachnida > Araneae > Araneidae > Araneus > Araneus ventricosus. The sequence goes on along the minus strand of BGPR01000053.1, from coordinate 631,498 downwards.
CAAATTCTGTTAATTTCAAAATAACTTAAAAATTTAATCTGCTGATTTTAAATGTTTTTATTTTAACCAAAATATGTGATATCACACTTCTTGTTACCCCCTCCCTCCCCCTTGTTACAAACTGTCACAATTTCACGAATTTCACGAGACATCATTTATGGACGGCCCCTAGGCCTATCCTACAAAAAGATTTCGTTTCATAATATTTGCAATATTTGTTTATTAAAAATTTGATACTTCAGCTAGTACTCTAGCTAGATTCATCCAGATTGACATTAGATTGTAAATAATTTAAGTACAAAAGCTTTCTGTTTTAATTTTCGGCCGTTTTATTTATTTTTTGGAGCTTATTTTTTTCCAATCATATTCAATTTCTCTATTTCTGGACTTCTGAATGGCGAGCAATTTTTTCAGTAAATTGTTAAAGAGTTTATTTTAGTTATATGAACTCAATGTAAACCAATTATCAATTAAACTAATTATAGTAAATAAGCTTTCAGATTTTATTTTAAAACAATGATAATAAAGAATTAGATTTTGCGAGAAAAGAACTTTTAAAGCAAAAAAAAATCCGAAAAAAGCTAATATTATACTATGTTTTAATATGCAGGTTAGACTAAAGTTTCTGAGTTTCTTGCTATACTGTGGGAAAAATTTTCTTTAATTATTTGACATTGAATGGAAACTTAAGAGAAATCAATGTGAAAATTTCATAATTTTCAAGCGAAACATTCATGCGCTTTTTTTAAATAATGCGGAAATATTTTTACTCCAAGTTTTTCTAAGATTATTCAGGAAAATGTAAAGCACTCTGACTAATACATGTAAATGGACTTCCAAGCATGCAATCGTTAACACAATTTTTAATTGAAAAAGCTTGAACATTCAATAATAATGAAGGTTTTGATAAAATGTTTGGCAAATTTTGATTAAAAAAACTACGTTATTAGAATCCTTATGAAACGAAAAATATGCTAATCCATGAAGCAAAGTAATTTTTTAAGCGATTACTTTCAAAGAGCGATAATGATGAAAGATAATGAAGCTCAAATTTTCCATCAGAAGGTGTCACAACAGCAAAAAGATGACAAATGAGTCGACGGTTAAAATATTTTGGAGAACACAAAAGTTGACTCCGTTATCTAGCATGAATCAGTTGTTTCCCCCAAACATGACACTTTCAAAACGAAATTTGGGTGAAGCCATCTGAACCGTCAAAACAATAACGAGGGAAATTCTGGAAAGTTAATTAGTTTAGAAGCACACAATTTTTCGAGGTGTTACAATTTACTCGCCACTTTTTTCCATTCATCCTTGGGGACAAATTTCTGATAAAAGAGGCTATTTTTAGGTATGTGTATGTAACAGTTCAACTAATTTAGCCTTGAATTAAGTCAAATTTTTATCAAGTGTTTTTAATAAACGCCCAC
>BGPR01000053.1:598184-630058 GCA_013235015.1 Araneus ventricosus | reverse complement strand
TTTTTCTGGTTCACTTTTTACTTTCTCGTATACGAAGAGAAATTATTGTAATCGTCAAAAAATTCGAACTCGAGATTTTGACGTATCTCCTCGTTTTAGACCTCCCCGAGTCCGAAATACACAATTTTCGAATTATGTCTGTCTGTGAACACGATAACTCAAAAACTATTAGAGCTACAGGGATCAAATTTGGCATGAGATCTTTACACATAATTTGTAAGTTTCTATCAAGTTTTGGACAAAATCCTTCCACGGGAAGTCTGTCTGTCTGTCCGTATTCATGCGAACACGATAACTCAAAAACTTAAATAGCTAGAGAGATAAAATTTGGTACATAGCTTTATCATCAGGAATTTAGGTACGTATCAAATTGTGGGCCAAATCCGTCGAAGGGTTCAGTGTCTGTATAATCGCATACTTGTGAACGCAATAACTCCTTAACACAATTACTTAGATAAATAAAATTTTGTATGTGGCCTTCTATCCTTTATTCAATCGGTTAAAAAAAGCCTTTCAAATTGCAAACTGGGCCAAATTTATTATTACTTACGCAGCCCTGTTGCGTAATCACGCCGGTTTCTTGATTCTACTTCCGCCTTGCTGCGTCAAACCACGACCTTCGGAAACTCGTGGTATGACGTTTCACCTATTTTTCTCCACCTGCGTTAGGGTCGCTTACTCGTTTTACTGTTTTTTTATCTTATTTTTTCTCTACATGTGTTAGGGAGTATACAAGAAAGTTTAGGGGAGACCGCTCCACTGTTTATTCAATTATACAGGGAAACTTCGATTCATCGTCAGTTTCTGTTATCCGTCATTTTTTAAAAAGCAAAAAGTATTGCATTTTTATAGTATTGCAATATATTTTTGTACATTACTACTCTTATATTGAAGTTGAAATTGATCGTTTTGTAAAATTAAATACAATATGTATGTATTAGTTACTTCTAAAACGTTTTAGTTTCATTTTCGTCTAAAGACAGAAGTGAAATCACGTTACTGTACATGTGTATTAAAAGATTTCTCTTATCTGTCTATTCCGTTATCTGTCACATCCCCTGGTACAATCGGTGACGGTTAATCGAAGTTGTAATGTAGTTTAAAACAGTTTAGTTAGTTTTAATGTAATGAAAAAAAAAACACCTCCGACATTTTGCGTACGTTTATTTTTTTATTACTCCGATTTCAAGACAATTAATCTGATAAAGCTCATTGTTTTTCAAAGAGGAAATTAAGCATATTTTGGTGTAAAGTTTTTTAAACCAGCATCCGCGCAATAGATGGGAACGGAGCAGGATACATAAATATCGAATGCTGGTCATTTAAAAATTTAAATGCTAAATAATCCAACATATGACTACTACTACTAAGCTACGTCACACACCCGTTCCTAGAGCATAGACCGCTCCTCATACGTTTAGGGTGGATGTGAGTGCGATTATGGAGGCCTAGAGTGGTTCCTTTTTTAAAATATCTATGAGAAAAAAAATAGAAGAATTAAAAAAAAATATTTGAAATTAGATTTAAATGGCTGGGATTGTTTTTAAAGTTTGCGAATTCTGGAAAAAGCAACAGTAAAATTGTTGCAACATTTTCTTTTGATAAATTGCACCATTAATGGATGGGAATTATGAATGAGAGATTATAGCTATCAATTTGAATTTTACGTACGAGTCAAATATATTGTTTGTATATATAACGTTTTACTCGTAAATAATATATTTACGAGTAAAATATATTATTTATGTATACATTTGTATATATTTATATATACACATATATACAAATAAAGAAACAACACACACTAGTTAAACCAACATATGACAACAATTTTGGTTCAATAAACGTCAAAATTCACTTTCTAAGAATCCATTGTACTAGTACAGTTCGTTTCTAAGATGACGAGTCGCCACAGTAAAAATTAAATAAAATTGCAAGAAGTGGTTTAAATTAATTTGATATTTTAAATTAAATAACAAATATACAGACAAAAAATCGGAATACTTCATTTATCTAAACTAATACTTGAGTAAATTTTCCAAATAATCTTTTTAAGTCAATAATTAAAATAAACAGATGCATTTTTTAATTTGCATAGATCAAGATATTAGCGTAAATAAGCCGCGAAAGGAAATAAATTACTGCGAAAATATCTCACAAAAATTAATCTGTTTCTTGACAAATATTCATATTCGAAGATATTAAAAGTTTTGTTAATGAACAAGAGCTATAATCAAACAAAAAAAACTAGTGAAACGCCATTTTAAGGTATCCTCAGGGGTTATCTTGTTATTCGTAGGTTATTAAAAATATATTTAAATCGAAAATACTCGATATTATGAATTTTTCATAAAAGCATTAGTTTTGTAGCTGGATATTTGGTCAATCCTCAATTATTCAGTTTGGAAATAAAAACAAGATTTAACATTAACGGTTGGTTATATCATTCCCAGCTTTTGTTATTTGTTTTCAGAGGGCATTATTATTGCTTGAAATCACACATTCATAACATATTTCTCAATGACATATTAAATTAAAAGTGCATTTGAAAATCACTTTTTACTGAAATAAAATTGGTTTGAATTAAGGAAAAAACCCTTTGGGATTTATGAAATTAATTCAACCTTCATTTTGGTCGTTCTTCTCAAATACTAATATATTTTCATACAACAAATCAGGTGAAATGATTTTCTATATGTTTACAGATGATGGTAAATTTAATGATTCTTCTAATAGCTTTGTTTTTCTCAGTAGCATTTTTTACCTGTTTTTTCATAAGTAATCAGTTTAGTTGCAGTTAGATAACTGTAGAAAGATTTTATTTTGCTTATTTCTATAAGATGTTTTCAGTTTCTTTTTAACTAAAGAAACTTATAGAAATTTTGAGGAATATAGTTTGAACATGAACTGTGGAATTACTAATAATGAAGGAATGATGGTAAATTTAATGATGCTCTTCTAGAAGCTTTACTTTTTTTGGTAACCGTTTTTTTCTGTTTCTGATTATTAATAATCAGTTTTTTATATCTAGATAACTGGAAAAAGATAAGATTTCGGTTTATTGTTACTAGAGTTCTTCAGTTGTCTGTTAACTTTAAAAACATAAAAATATTTGCAGAGGTATAGCTTCAACATGATTTGAGAAATCACAGATTATTCTAAATCTCTTTCCTTAAACTATTTCTAGAATTATTTTTAACCACTAAATTAAGTAAGAACTATTTATAAACTTTATTTTGACATTCTTAATTAATCTTATTAGGATAAAACGTGTTGTGATTGATATTTTCTGGCGCTGTCCAAAAGTTCGGTTTAAGTTTATGCCATATTCTAATTAGTGACGTTAAATAAAAAATATTAGGATGGCTGAGATAATTTCCCCGACATTATTTTCAACTGTTTGTCATTGCAAAATGTAATTTAAAATAAGTTGCATCGTCTGTGTTAGAGCTATGCTTCAAATAATTGCTAGACAATATAATTAACGAGTAGCACTTGTTTTTCTTCTACAAGACCTCTTCTCCAAGCTTGTCCAGGCAAATTAGTAATTGTTTAGTTTCAAGAAATTGTGTAAAAAAAGTTACAGATTCAATAGGATATTGAAGTTACAGAATCAATAGGATATCCAAGTTACAAAATGATCATTTCAATCCAAATTCACTAATTTACTATTTCATATATATATAAATCAACGCAATTTTACTCTAGGCTCTAAAATCTCACCTGTGAGTTGTAAATAGCGTATAAGATTTATCCATCTTGGTTTGAAATTCCATCACTACCATTAATCTTGAATTATTTTTTAATTACAGAAAAATGTAATGCTTACCTTCTGTTGCATTAATCCATTAGGTGAAGTTTCAAACAGACAGAGACAATATATTTACCTTTTTTAAGTTGATCTCATCTCTCAGCAATCGATACGAAATTAACGGAAGAAAAATCGATACTGATAATAATAATTTAAATAAAAAATTAATGAAATGAAATGAACAAATAGTTGTTGAATTAAAGAATCTGCAGTCAGAAAAGACATCTTTTTGCTTAAATTAGATCGAAATTTGTTACAAAATGTAATAATATTAATATCTTACTTACCTATTGTAAAGTACTTTCGATAATTTATAAAATTAAGAAATTAAAATTTCCTCTTTTTAGATAATTGAAGAACTATTATTTTTAATCCTATATATTGTGTTCTTCTATGTTTCGTTCAAATGCGTTATATTTTACTAAAAAAAGATATGCAGTAGAAACTGAAAATAAATAATTCCTTCAATGTTGAAGAAAAACTTATCAATCTAAAGCTTGGCAAACATAATGAATCTAAACTACTCCTCTAAGCAGAATAACTGTGGTTTTGAAATATCTACAGTATCAAAGGGCAACACCCGTGAAAAGCGAGCAATTTAAGAGATATAACGATTACATCGCAGAAATACAGAATGTTTCAACGACGAGCAATTTACTCTTGATTAAATCACGCAAGAAAACATATGGTCCATCTTACGAAGAAAATACAAGATATCTCGCTTATTATGGTATGAGTGGGGATACAGTAATGCTCTATCAGCAGAATGACTCTTTTGTATTACAATGAAATTTGAGAAATTGGGAGCATTAAATAAAGTAGCTTCGAGAATGTGCTCATCTAAGTTAAAGAGAATGATTATTTAAAATCAGTCTTTCATACCATGCGACCATACACTTCAAACTGCAGCGGATGGAATTTTATACGTATTATTTTTACTCGTGAGGGAACTAGAAATGCAGTTCGTATTACATGGGATACTTTTCGTACCTGCGCACCTATTTTCTGCTGTATGGAAACCAGAATTTTGCTGGTTATACCTAAACAGTGTCTTCTCAGCTCTCATGGTTAGCATTCTGTACAATGTTGTTGTGCATTTGATTCGTAATTCGTCGCTTTTGAAATGGTAATGCTCGACTTTCATGCGAAGGCCTAAGCTGGAGACTTCTGTGCCATCAGAGTAACGAATGGTAGGATACTTTATTAAATGCTCCGGTTTGGCCTGGAAGAGAAACAAAATCGAATAACTGTGCATAATAAATACTTGTTAATACTTGTAGATAGATAATTTCAAATTTGCTCACATGACTATTTCCTTAAAGTACATGGTGGTTATAAATTACTGAACCCATTTCGAATATTAAAAAAAAATAATGTTGCAACTGCATTTTTTTAAATGAGAGAGCAAATATATAAGTTTTTTTCAAATAGGTGGCGTACCATTGCGGCGTTCTAAATTTGCTACAACGAGAGATATCCATACGCAATGTCTACCGACACCAGAAGCCGACACTCGTTTTCTAGTTTCCTTTTAAGTTTTTCTTGAATATCTCGAAAACTATTCAGTTTTAGAATTACAATTGATTTAACAAATTAAATAGCATAAAATTCCCTACAAATACATGCTTTTACGTTTCTTCTAGCTTTAATAGTTTCGCAATAATGGCTCTTAAACGTGGATGATGTCCAATAATTTACGACCACCTAGACCACCGAAACGGCGCCTTACCTATATGAAAAAATTTTTAAAATTCACTCTCATTGAAAAAACATAGTTGTAACATTATTAGTTATTTTTCAATTAGTTTCTGAAAGGGTACAATAATTTATGACTACCCTGTATTTAAAGCAGCTTGCAAAAGAACAGACACACCTTTCGAAGTCAGTTATAATAAACATTATTTGAAGAAATAAAAATTAATACATGTTAGCAGACTTACTTGCATTCTTTACAAATGCAAATTCCGACACATGGAAAAATATTATCTGTAGAAATAAGAAACCGGTTTTTCCTCTGAAACTTTACTTTTGGAAATTTCTAGTGAATAAATAACTCATGTGCATATCCTTTTATAAAGAGAAGATATTTCTCGAACAAAGGGGTCTACATGTATTTTGAGGTTGCTAGAAACACAAATTTGCTTAAAGCCGTTGTTCCTTCGGACTTGTTTAGTAGTATACTTAAATTAAAAGTAAATATAGTGATAACTAAATACTGAAACTGAAATAGTACGTTTGCAAGTATTGCAGAGTTAAACTGATATTGTTTTGATTTAGCAATTTTTTAATGACTTATTACGCTTTTAACAGAACATCTTTTATTTTAGCTCGATCTCCAGAAAGACAATTTGTTGTTCTTACAAAGATATTCTGTTTAAATATATCAAATTAAAGATTTGTTAGAAATTTTTTTTAGCAAAAAATTAATTTCTGAAGAGAAAAAAGTCAGATGTTGGTTTTGGTGAAAATCGACCTTGGTTTTGGCGAGTATCTATATACCGTAATATGGGAATGCTAAGATCGTTTGATGATATATAACAGTTAGAAAGTTGACACCTCATAAATTCCCAGCTTCCATGATAAATTTTATCACACTTAAGGCATTATTGATTATTTGTCATCTGCTGGACAGTCAAGAGGCCTTTACTACATTTATCTTAAACCAAAAGGTGACAAGTTCTCATCAGCAAATACGATTCCGAATGCATTCAAATTTATTATGTTTGCTGCATGTTGATGTAGTTCATTATCTTATGCCAACATGATTGGTTTTAGGTACAAATTTGTGGTTTTTGCAAAAATATATAGACAAATAAAGATCTGTAACATCTTCAACCCAACAGCACATTGGAGTGCCTAACCAGCGGTCACTTAACCGCAAGTAGAAACCCGCTTTTTTATAATTGTTTGAATTTAAAATTTTAATCTATATGTCTTAATATGATTAATAAAGTTAGTAGAAAATAGTATACGAGCAAAGGCGATAAGATCTCTTGATGAAGTCCACGTATTGACACTTGAAGGTTACTCTTTGAGTATCCTTTCACGTAAAACATACCTTGTTTCGGGATTTAACTAAAACCTTTCGAAGAAAGTATTCATTAATATTAAATTCTTAAGTGAATACATAATCTGGACTATAAGATTCAGCTTGAGAAATTAGGTCTTTTAAGAAATGAATAACTTTGGAACGTAGAACTTCTCTTTTAAAGTCGAAGCAATTAAAATAAATATTTAATATTTTGTATATAACCTCTATTTAAAGTTTCACAGTTCTGTTACCATCTTCATACTATCACAGTAAAGCGTTTAATTTCATTTAGTGCTCAGAAATTTATTATTCATTAAATGCGCAGTTTAAAGTTTAAGCATACACTTACTTCCATATCATTAACAAACCATCGAATGTGAACTGGAATGGGAGATTTCGCCGAAGAGCAAGTTAAGTTCACAAGGTCCCCGACATGGTACCAGGGCAAGTTACCATCTATAACTGGACCTTTCTGACCTGCTGCAGAATGGGATACTGGAAAAATAAAATGAAAGAGCCTTTAAAATTTTTGAATAATGTAAGGAGTCCTAAAACAACTCAAATCTTAACACAAAAGTATTAATTCAGCAAGGAATTAATGGAGCAAATGCGTTACAAAGTTAAAAATTTTAACATTGAATTGATTTCCAGAAAGTGTAGGAATGAAACTGAATATAGATTCTTTAACAACTTGTAGTAAATTTCCTGTGATATACAAAAGGAGGGAAGGTTATCAACCCCCTTGACAAATAGAACTTGGACCTATAACACATATACGGATAAGACATGCTGCTTATTTCGCAGAAATTTAATTAATTTTTAAAAAAATATAATTTTCCCTTTTTACTTTTTTATTTAAAACTTTTACAGTCACCTATATTTTCTGTCTTCAACTGCGTGTGAACTCTCCTTAAGAGGAAGTTCCTCTCTTAACAATAATTTACTTCTTCGTTTCCTTAATTATGTTAAATTACAAGTTAAATTTAAATCCACTGTAATTATGATACAGAGACACAATGCTCTTTGAATGAAGAAAAACTTGTAACTATACTCCATTACCTGTTGCCTAATGGATTTTCTTACTTCGTGTCGTCTGAGCTTTTCATTCGTTATAATATCTTAAATTATGAAATAAGTAATAAAACTCCTTGCAATATACACTGGCATACAAAAGTCAAGGAACATTTCGTAATATGCGAGAAATTTGCAGTTAATACGAAAACTATGTTTCGAAATCAGTTCTGGAAAATCGTGTGACATTCAATAGAGTATCATATACATATTACAGTGAAGATTCGGTCACGAGGCCAATTAGGGGGACCACCAGAAAGGGATGAAGACGAAAATGGATTTTCACCCATCCTGTTTCACAGAAAGCTGATAACGAGATGTAACTTTTATCAATGGTTATGGTATAATGTGCATAATATTTACAGGCATTTTCGTAAGCATGGCGCAAATATTCGGGAAGATTTAAATGTTTCTTTAAAAAATCCCAAATTTTTTCGCATGTGTTTTGTTTATAACATGCAGAGTTTTCATTCAAATTATTCGACATACGCAGAACACTTGACAATATGTTACAGAAGTATTGTATTAAACTTTGAAGTAAATACGTTGAATATTAAAGGAAATATGAGTGTTTGTACTAAATAATTGTTTACTGCGCATGTGCGAGACGCAGCGGAATTTTCCTTTCATAACTTCAAAGCCAGATATATAGAGCAACTTTAAAAAAATTCCAGTTGAATCCCATTAAAATTCAGAAAGCTGTTGGTATTTCAGTGGGGTGAATTTCAATTTATCTTTAAGAGAAGCTAAATGATGAGGGTTCTTGTATAAACTGATATTTTTTAAATTTGAATCTTCGAACAGTAACATTGAATTTTAGTAAAATTGAATGTGCTGAATACCATGAACATTCATAAATTAAATACATTATTTAAGTTGCATTTTCTCGAATACCATTCAAAGATTAAAGCAAACCGGAGATCCTTATCTCTGGAGTCAGAGGTGTGCGTAGAGTAAAGTACAGTAACTATCAAGTTACATAAGAATTTCGAAGTTTAACTCTATCGATACGGGAACGTCCGAAACGTCCCTTCAGGAAAAAGACGGCGGCCGTCCGAAACGCCCGAATATCATTGTAAAATGTCCACCTCGTTTCGTTAAGTGTGATTGATTTCACACCCGCGACGCGTTCTTTTTTCCTTAGATAGGTTAGAATTTGGACAGTGCCAGCTGTCATTCTGGTTTTTGAGGGAGGAAGTGAATTTCCCTTACCTTTGAAAGAGGAACTCGGGAGTTCCTGAGGTCCCTCTATTCTAATGGTCTTAGGAATCAGAGGGTTAAAAATGAAACAAGCTAAAACTCAATGTATGCTTGTCCATCTATTAAAAAAAGAAAGATGGACATTTTTTAGCCGACCTAATAATTGGATGTATTATCTATGTATGACAGTTTTCTCTTTGAAATATAAATAAGTCGCGTTTGTATAATATTCGAGATACACATTTTTGTCGTAGGTACTTTTATATTATTCAAATGTCCGTATATAATTCTGATATTATATTGTAGATTACAGTTTATACTGTAACAGGTAGAGGTTAGAAAGATTGTAAGTAACTCGATGTTAGTAAATGGGGTGCACATGTAACCATAAAACCGTATTGGCACATTCTACTTCTTTATTTGAAGTTCTACTACTACTCACTATTATTTTTTCATTTGAAGTTTTGATATTTTTCAGTGGTGTTTACTGTTAAAGTTTGAATGTTAGATGTTATTTGTTGGTTAAGACAGCGATTCTCAACCTGTGAGGCGCCCCCCCTAGTGGGGCGTGATAATACTTAATGGGGCGCGAGCATATCGAAAAAAATATGAGAAAAATTTATTAATTTACTGAGAGGAAAGTAAAAAAAATGCATTCTGACATAATAAAAATAAAATACACATTTACACTGATATAATACACTTATAAACAGGATTTTATCAGTACTGCATGATGTATTTAATAACTAACTTACGAATACTAAGTTAAAAACAAGTTTAATAATTATTAGTGACTCCCTTGAACCAGTCTTGCATAGCAAAGTTTTTCGGAGGAAAGTTTAATAATAGAAAAAGACACTTAGAGTTCCTTTTTCTATATTTAGCTGAGATCTTGTCTTCAAAGCAGCCGCCTCAGAAAATCCGGTTTGGCAAAGATCGGATATTGAAAATGGTAATAGTATACGAAATGCTCTTGTTTCCAGTGCAAAAAACTCATCATCCACCCCTGCCCAAAATTCAAACAGTGATTTATTACTAAATTGTCTTTTGATTTCACCACTTGCCATGAAGTCTATGAAGATTTCTTCTTCAGCATTTGAGAGACCTTCGAGAGTATTTTGAAATGGATCCCTAACCCACTTGTAACTTGCTACTAAGTTGTCGTCAGCAAGAAAATATTTTTATAAAAAATCCTTGCCTGCATGGCTAAATGGAGAGAAGGGGGGGGGGGGCGAGGAAATTTAGGTTTAAAATTTGGGTCGCAAATACTGAAAGGTTGAAAAACCCTGGGTTAAGATATTTTTAAAAAAATTATAGGATTTTTTTAAACCTCAAAGGAGTTGAGGTGAGATTCTCCAAGTTACTGATAGTCACAAGAAATCCAGAAATTTTTTAAGGCTCTGCATATTATTCTGAAAAGTTATGCGCAAAAATGGAAATCATAAGAATCAGCTATTTTAATATGTGTGTGTCTCTTACTCTCACCTTTCAGCGATTCACCCTGGAAAGGTATGATTGAATAAAAAAATATTATTAGATTTAGAAGAAACAGACTTTATAAATAGTAAGATCAACTGAATCTTGATAAATTATTCATGTGAATTAAATTCAAAGAAAGTTACCTTCCTTGAAATCAACCTTTATCACTGTAGTCCTATCATCAAGAAACATGAAAGGGGAAAAAAGTCCCTAAATTACATTTAAATTCATATGCAATATTCAACGCCAAAGTAAAAAAAAATCTACAAGGTTAATCAAAAATTGAAACTTTGTTTTACTTTATGCACCCGTTTGAAGGTAATGCATTTTTTCTCAATAATTTCTTTTCCGAATCTTTAATCAGGTTAGGTCCATCTTATTTCACGAATACTACACTCAGCATGTGTATTTGTAATAAAAAAATTAGAATTTTTTTCATCTTTTCAGTTACTTCCCTCTATGAACAATTGTAACTGTATGCTTCGTGTATTATAATTCCCTCCGAATTTTAAAGCAAAGAGTGAAACATAGTTCGAAAAAAATAAAAACCGAAAACATAATAATATTCCGCGTCGTCTGAAAACTTAAAATTAATGGAAAAATTTCCCCGCCGTAGCATGTGATTAAAATATACTGAATATTTCTGTTAGCCATTAGAAAGCAAATCTCCGCATAAAAATACTCTTTTTCCGACGCTTTCAAAAATGGAAATGCAATGCAGCGGAAAAACGATTTTTTTTTCCTCGTGTAACATTTCAATTTTTATTTTCGCTTTGGTGTTTTATATTTTTTGGGGAAAAATAACTGTCACGGTTTAATTCATGAGCAGCTGTGTTTTGAAAGATATCTTTCGAGGATTTTAGTAAAAAGTAATGCATGTAATAAAACGAATTATAAAGGTATCAAAATGAATTTTACGCAAGTGTAAATTTATAGGCTTAAACCTTTGTTCGACCGACGAAGGCTTTAAGGAATATTAAAATGAAATGAATATTAAAGAGAAAATGATATAGAACAGACGGATTCACGAAACAATACGTGTTTTTTCCCTTTCATTCTTTCTTCACGAAGCTATTTCATTTGCTTTTTTGATGTAGATTTATCCGACAATGATGAATTGTGTTGACTGTTCATTTATAAACTTGTCTATAAGCCTAGATGATTAATGTAAGAAGTTCCATAATGCTTTGCATTCTTTTAAAATAAAGACATGTCTTAAAATAGTAAATCAGAGGAAGAAACTTGTAATTAAAAATGTTAATAATGTCGTGGATTAGGAATTACCTCCTGATAGTAAAGTAATAAAGTTTTTTTCGACAAAAATGATTTATGTTAATTGTTCATTTAAAAGCTTGCACATAATCTTAGCTTATGATTAAAAGAAATTTCGTGATATTTTTCGAAATACAGACCATTTTGTGTGTCTTAATACTTCGTTGGCCAATAGGCTAAAATTTCGCTTTAATGGTACTGGTGTTATTTAGTCGGTTTGATAAAATTATGCTTCATCCACATTTATGTTTGTTAGTGATGATGTTTAGTGAAAGGAAATTTTGCGGAAAATTTAATGATAATAATTAAATGAATAACAATTTTCCTTTTTCTTTGATATTTGAAATAAACTCAACACTTTGGTGCTGTTTCTATTTCTAATTGTTAATATTAAAAATATTGCTCCAATTAACACATTTTATATACAGTTTTTCGTATGCTCTACACTTGTTACATTCCTTGCTAAATTTGAATTTCGCCGCCTACTCATGACTATGTGTGCACTATAGGTTCACAGTGTGTTAAAATAAAAGGAAGACGTAGATAAGGAAAATGCTACAATTACCTTCAAATTGCAAAGTAATGTACATTTATATGACAGCATATTATAAAATTTATTCTTATATAAAATAAAAAGTTTATTTTTTATATTGTATAAAATTCCAGTTAATTTATCATACTTTTACAAAAAAAAGACACATTTTCATGTTTTAAAATAGAACTACAGAAGAGGATACATACACGAAAGATGCTAAAATTATCAGAAATAATCGAATTACATTCAGTTTGCAAGATATTGATGAAATATTATTGAGAAAATTGTACTGTAAGCTTTTATTTATAATTATTACAAAAAATAATTTCAAGTTTGAGAATTTATTTAATTTTATTTTTGTTCAATTTTATTTTGTTTTCCGTTGCTCAGCTGTAAATTGACATTCTTTGTTCGAAAATCAACATGCTGAAACATTTTATGCCCTTTAAGAATTTAAAAGAAAGTCGAATCCAAAATCAATTGAGTTTAAAACTGCAGCAAAATAATCAATAAAGTATAAATTATTTATATTCAAATGTTATTGGTATGTATTTTACTCATGCTTTATTTCCTGTAATCTTTGCGTAGCTAAACATTTTTTTTAAGATTAACATTTTATAACAGTCGTCATTAACAACACTACTATCATTAAACATTACGCACCCATTTTATGCTGAATTCTAACTTTTTTGCTTATCATACACTACGTTTACTATTTTGCTACTTACTTCTCTGAACGGTTACATCTCTGAGAATCTACAGGTATTCTCATATTATTTCTGATTTCTTTCGATCCCATGAAGGACTAAAAGTAAAATATTCTCACAACTGTGCAATTGTTCATTTATCTCGCATATCTAAGTGACAACTAAGCAATGTAACGGGGAGGCACTTTTGTGACTTCAAGGCGACTGTATACTTTTTGTGTTGGCATAATAACTGCACTTCAACCAATATTCCTCATTATATATGTAATGATTTAGAATTTTTAATCTTCTTTAAAATATATCTTTTTTACCGCCACCTAATTTTTAATTACAAACGCATTACTCTACATCAATCATAAGATAAAAATACTTCTACTTTCACTTTACGAATCACAAGAAACTTTACTGTTAACTAGACTCCGTTCTTCGGGGATTCCCCGTTTCGAAACTATTGAAGCTCTCCGCGTATTTTTAACGTTCTCTTTATACGACGTAACTCTTACCTGTTAAGATGCGCCGCTTTGAGCGTAAGAATTTCCCTCGTGGCCAAGGAAGGGATTTATAATTATTTATATATTTTTAATAATCTTTCTAACTTTATCTAAGTATGTTTAGAGTTAAAATAAGCTGTTCTTCATTCTTTAACGCTGTCTTTCCATTGGATTTACACGCGTACATCACCTCTCAGAATATCGTTACATTTATATATGTAACGATATTCCTTAGGTGATTCCTTTAGGTGAGGCATCTTAAATGGAGAAGGAAATCGTTGATAATATTCAAAAATGGTTTAGTAAATTTAAATTTAGACATATTCAAATTGAATTGATGCAGAATCTTTCTTATAGATAAACGTTTCAATAATTACATATTGACCCATGGTCATGAGGGAAAACTTAAGTGCAAAAACAGCGTGTGCTAACAAGTTGTGTTACGTCTTAAAAAAGAACGTTATAAAAACACGGCGAGCATATATACTTTCGGAAAAAGGGTTACAAATCGGGAGGTTAAAGTAAAAGTTCTTTTATCATAGGGGTGAAGTAGAATTAATGCGTTTATAATTAAAAATTAAGCGGTGTTAGAGAGAGTTTATTTTAAACAAGATTAAAAATTCTAAATCATTACATATATTTCATTTCTTTCTATTTTTGTGACATCATAAATACTACATTGTGGCTGGGATACATTCAATTCTTTACGACACAAGAGTTCTAATGATATCCCTAAATGATATACACTCCGAATACATCACTGCAGTAAAGTCATGAAACGGATTTAGGAAATACTTGAATAGACCAGCATTTATTACTGCAACAACAATGTAATATCAGTTTATTGTACCACAAATGTGACATAACTGTGCCATCATAGATTAATTTAGGATTTTGTGGAGATTTCATTGAAAGATCTATTGCTTTATGAGAAAAAAAACAGGCCTAATGACTGGATTTTAAGTATATTTTTCTCTAATATCTATGGTTGCTAAAATTGAAGAAACGAAGATAAAAATAAGTATAATTAAGAATTTCGATCATTCCTTGACTAAAACCATTGTTGCACAATTGTATAGCTAAATAATCATTGAAAACAACAGCCGTTAATTAAAACCACAGGAAGATTACCACTATTGGATTTGTGACTTAGTTACTGGGTTCCACAGAAGCTTCAAGATCTCAATAAGAATAATTCGTCCGTCTTATTACAAATATATTCCAACTTGATTATCGAAGTGTTACTAAATTATTATTCTCCATTTGAAACTGAATTATTAAGAAACGAAGACGAACGTTGGTAAAGTATTTCCTTTGTTAACTATCGACGTATATATCTTCAGATGACGTCAGAGGATTTTACAGTGGAACGTTAAGGCAGCCTCGGTTGCCAGATGTGGGTTTCCATCATGTAAATCGACTCTTGAAGTAACCTAACGCATTTATTTCAATTTCTCCAGCAAGAGCCGAGGAGAAACAAAAGAAATCAATTCACTCACCGTGATAAGGATTAATGGAAGAGCCGCGGTCTCCAATCACCAATTCTTCACTGGTGCTTGAGTACACCTGGGGTATTGAGCTCATGCATACGATCTTGATTTCTCCCCGGTAAAAATGACTGTGGTCAATCTTAAATTCCAAGTCGATGCGGGTGGTTTGCAATCCGTTTGGGTGTCGCATAGCTGGATAACGACTTTCGGAAGTAGGAGGGTACTGCCAAAAGACAAACAAATATTAATCGATATTCTAAATTCTATTCAGAAATATTTCAAAAAAGTTACCAACATTTTTACAGTGCAAACTTCAGTTTCGATGCTATTTGAAACCAAGCAATATTCTAAACTCTTTCTACAAGTATTTAGTTTCTATGAGTTTGGTTTGGATGCTATTTCAAATCAACCTCTATTCAAAAAATTATTTACACACATTTTAACCCTCTGAGAAGTTACCTATTTTGATCAACTAGCTTTAAAGTCTTAAAGATTTACTTTTAAAGTGAATAATTGGATCTTCATTGCGTTTAATCAAGTCTCTGAAATCTTAATTTTTTTATCCATGGTAGTTTAAGAAATTATACATATAAACATGAATTATTTGCTTTTGAACTCTATATGAGAAACGAAAAAATTCCTGTGAAACACTTAGAGGGTTAAAAGTTTATTTTTACACAAAGTAGAGTTTATTCAATTTTAAATCAGTATATTCCAAAACTTTATGTTACTAGCTGTATGTTCTAAACTTAATATTATTTTAAGCCAATCTATATTTTAAAGTTTATTATAAGCATTTAAAAAAAATCATTACCGCTTATTTCGGTTTTGATGGTGTTTCAAGCCAACTTATGTTCTAAAGAGCATTTCGATAGTTTACTGGATTGCATAATTTTGTTTTGATGTTTTCAAAGAACTTATATTCTAAGCTAACACACAAACTTCCTGAATTTTTATTGATATGTATATTTCGGTTTCAGTCCTATTTTAAACTAACCTATACAACAAACCTATTTACAGAAGTTTTTAAAGTGTATTATAGTGAATAGGTGAGATCTGATACTTTTTAAAGCAACACTTATTCTGAAGGTTTGCTTGTATACTTAGTCCAATTTTGATTCTACTTTGAAAGTCGGCTTTTCGATGTATTTTTTCTTTCTTTCCTTCTTTCTGTTCTTGAAAATGCAGTTCCCTTTTTGATATAATTTTAGAAAGAATGCTTTATGAGTACGTAAGATTTTTTATAAATCTCCTAAAAGAGCAGAAAAACTCACTGGTCAAATGTCTTTTTCCGGTATATTTTCACATTGATTTAAAAAATAAAATTATATTACTAATAAACAAAAAATGGCTCCTTATCCATTTCTCAGAATGTTTAAACGTGATAGTGAGCAAAATTGATTACCATATACTGAAATCAGCATTTATTTAAACGGTAGTTCTTCGAATTTCGTTCATCACAATCAGGGTCAGTTTTACCATTAGGCGACCCTAAGTGATCGCTTAGGGGTGGCACAACAATGGGGCGCTTCATCTAAAGAAATTATCATTTATTTGTAGGTCTTCTTCCCCTCATAGTAAATTTTAAATCGGAACGAGTGTTTATCTTTAACTATAATTGTATAATTAAGTATGTTAATGAATTATTGATGTTTAAAATGCAAGTTAAAGAATATTACTGAGAATTGATTCTCTTTCACCCAATTTAAATCTTTCCATAATTTAAAAAACAATAATTTTTTTATATCAAATTTGTTTCTATTTAACTATGTTATGTTTTTGTATGATGCGAATACGTGAATGTGTTGGTGAGGTGCGCATTAATTTTTCTTTGGCTCGGGACACCAGGTACCCTTGCACCAGCCCTGATTGCAATCTTCGCTATCGCAAAAACAGTTATGACAATATCTACATCAAATACTTGTAAATAATATCATCCTAATTATAAAAAGAATATCTTTATCCAATAAGGATAAAATTAGCTGATGAAAGCTGTTTCTGAGGTTTCCTATGTGGGACTTCTTATAAGATGAGTTTTCTGAGATATATCTCAGAATAAACTAATGTAAGTTTTTCCTTACATGTTTGTAATAATAGAAAGTCATATTCCGTTCTATGCACACAGTTAAAAACAACGTATTCTAATACACAAAACTTAAAAGCAAAGAAGCAAGGTAGTCCTTCTAAAAATTCTGTATTCTTTGTTCGACCATTAACAGTAATCTAGAAACATCTAGGAACAAATTATGTTGGTGTTTTCTACTGGAAGTATCAATCAGTATAATCAATAGATTTTCAGATGTTCAATAACGATATGTACTGTAAAACTGGTCAATAAGAATGAGGATAAATCATCTGCTATCAAACAAAGAACGATAAAAAAAATCAGCAACATCTATTGCTAATAATCCGTTTGGAATAACATGGGGAAATCCTTACTGGAAAATTATTTTATCAATTATGTTTCCATCTTCAATTTTAATTATTTTGCCAACCATTTTCATATTTCTAAAAGGTTGTATGTTTATTTAAACGAAACATTGCATGTATATATAAATGCAACTTATATATATAATAATCTTATATAAATTGACTTACTTCCATATCATTTATGAACCATTTCATGTGGGCTGTAGGCTTTGAGGGCCCTGAAGTGCAGGATATATTCACTATGTCATCAATTTGATAAGGTGGGTCTATACCTTCTATCACAGGGCTATTTGTTGGTAACACTGGAAAAAGAAAAGAAAAACAAACATAATTTAATTCCTTCATGGTGACATTTTTGAAAATGAGAAAAATATGTTTCAACTCTTTTTGAAATCGGTACATTAATTATTATGAACTACAGAAATCAATAAAAAAAGTCAGCGAATATTCGGGGGACAAAAACCGATGTAATTCTTCAGCACCTCATTATAGAAAAAATTTTAAAGTAAAAAGTTCGTTTGTAATAAATACATTTTCTTAAAAAGAAATCATCCATTTGTTTCTAATGAATACCACAGCTTAAAATCGATTTAATTAAAATTTCAAAAACCTTTTATTAGTTATATATGGCAGTTTCCAGCCACTGGTGTACCTCAAAAAGAAATCCTTCTTCTTCGCGCAATAGTTAAAGTAAGGTATGAACACAGTCTTCATTGAAAATAACTAATTTATCCTTGAAAAAATTTAATTTAATAATGATAGACTAAATTGAAATCAACTCTTTTATTAACTTCAAAAATGATCAAAATAACATATTTAATATATCTTACGCATAATTATTTATTATCTATAAACACAAAATAGCCTTTCTCAGCTCTCTCGATTTAAATCGAAAATGATTAACAACAAAATTTCAATAACATTCAATTGTAGACAAACAATTTTTAAACCTATTTCGGAAAATCAAACTTATAAGAATTTAAATTTTATAAAACTCATTTCCTCAGAAATGGGTTTAAAAGTTGTTTGTCAATAGTTGAATGTTTTCCCGCATCTCTTTGGGTTTGGGTGCTTTCACTAACCTCTGTACTTAGTCAATACAGTAAAACCCCGGTTAATCGAACTCAGGTTAACCGAAACCCTTGTTATCCAAAATGCCTCTAAAATCGCAAATCCAAAAAACACGTACAGTACTACACGGAAATAATCGCGAAAGAGAGACTTATTTGCAACGCTATTCCTACTTTTTTGTTTTCATCCTCCCCAAGAAGGTCGGTGATTAATTTTTGAATGTTAAAATTACAATTAATGGGTATTAACAATATTAATTACTATATTTTTTACTTGTGCCTGTCAGGCTTATTGCGACCGAACTCGCCAATATTGCACGCGACGGAGGGTTAACTTTAATAAGGAACATAAATGTCATCTATAAAGAGAGTTTTGAATTCGTTTTACACTCACAATATTTCTGAATTACAAACTGTGATTAGGTACAGAACAGTAATAGATGTTCATGGGTTAAACCGAAAAAATCGCTTTCCAAAACGGCTCCCCGCCTCTTTAGTTCGATTAAGCGGGGTTGTACTGTATTATAATAAAAAAAAGTTTTCTTAAATTGTCCACATTTGTGACCCATTCTGTTTATAAAAATCAATTATCGCTAGATAAAATTAATGATGATAAGCATTATAATTATGATTGATTTTATCTTCAGCTCTGATTTAAGGAATTAGATTAAGGAGACAGAGATTTATTTATAGAAATACACTATCCATTAATTTTAATTTAATCGGAAGTAACGCTAAAGAGGATTCAAAGATTTTATTCATCAGGTGATGGGGATTGCTTTCATTTTTCGCGCAGTTGGGTTAATGATTTTCAAATGCAAAAATAAGTTTACAAGTTTAACTTCCAGGTAATTTCACATCCTTAATACTACCTTCACTCTTTATTTGAATTCATCCTCTTGCAATTATGAATATAATGCCGACCGAAAAATCATATTTTGAATAATTTAATGAAGGCAAATCCAATTTAAAGAAAACAGCATTTGCCTGGATCTCAGATTAAAAGTATTCCAGCTGTGGTTTCATAAACCAGTCATACATCCGAGTTTTAAATTAACTGTCCATTTGTGAGTTAAGCATCTATTCTCTTTTATTTCTTCCTACTATATTTCATTTTTTATGTATTGGCGCGTAAAATTAAAACTATAACATGAAATTTTAATAAGGATGCAATGGGGAAGATACTAAAGATCTTCTTGGAAAGGAAGTACAAACTGTCACAGACATAACATAAAATTTTTTTGAACAAGGACAAAATAGAAAAAAACAGTTTCTAGAGCGTGGAAAAGTGACAGTAAATTGACAATGTTTTTATATCCTAATTTAATATGATATCTAGCAATTGTCTAAAGATTTCCTTTGAAGGATATGCTTTTTCTTCAAAGAAAATGCATAACAGATTGAGGGTTACTTAGATGGAAACTGCAGGATTTCCTGGGCAATATATTGAAGTAGTCGTACTTATTAATATTTGAAAAAGTTGATGGTGTTTGGCAAATTCCTTTACAAGATCTTGGTTAATCAACAATTTTCAACACAATATTTAAGAGAAACTCAGTAAGAATTTTATCGATTGTCAAAGTAAAAAAAATGATAATTTAAGATATTAGTTATCTATTTAAAGACATTTAAAAGCTGTTTAAAAATTAGAAAAAAATTTATAACATTATTAAGTTATAATTCTTTAACTTCATGATATTTAAGTGTAATTATTATAGAGCTGTGGAATTTAATTTAATTCACATTTGTATGGCGAATGAACATCCCTTCAACTCGACACAATGGTATATGAGTTATTGGAAAACATACAAGGCGCCAGAAATACCTTGACTTTAGCTTTAATTCCTTAGTCCTCTGACATTCGATTTTTTATAGTCACTATTTAGATGCAACGCTTGCAAACATGTTCAAATACCATTGAACCAAGCAAATCGTTATTTATGTGCAAAGCCTTATTAGTATAACATGAATAAACGCTATAATAGAATTAAATTAAAGACATTAACACATTAGCTTGCGAAAATTGCAGGATGCAGCAGAAAATAGGCTTGCTGTCTAGGGGCTTGCAGAGGGTTAAAATATTGATCAACAGACATGTTCATTTTCTAATGCTCTCTTTTTCCTATATTTTTAAATATGTAGGATATGGCAAATTATATCATATTGTCCATCAAGAAATATGTTTCAGGGTAAGATTTTCGAATGAAAATTATGTTGATGTTTGATAATGGGAAGACCTTGCATTGGAATCATTCGACATCCGTGAGAGTTGTATGACAAGCGCCACTTCACGTGTCATCTAAACCCGGCAAGTCATCTGTACTCCATTCCATTCCATTTGTACCACGACTGGGTTTTTTTTCGACTCATTCAAGTCGAAAAATCAGGAACGTCATTCACTTGAGGCTCCAAAGTCCGCTACCTTGAGCGGAGGTAGGGGGAGCTCAATTATTATTGGTTACCTATTCCTCCCCCCACTCAGCGGATTTCCGATTTTCTAGCCTCGTCGCGAGGTCTCAATCTAGGCAGATACTTTGATGTGCAGCCTACCCTCGCATCGGGGTCTCAAATTGGAATCAGCGCATGAAGTGTTGGATTTTTAGTTCGTTGGAATTCCATCGGTTCGAATCATTTGCTCTAATTTTCACAAGTCTTCGACCTTGACGATTGCTTTTTCTTTCCCGTGTTCCAAAAATTCCATTCTGGATTAGATGTAAATGGCCTGCTTAACATCCATCTGCAAGTTATCTTACACTTCTTCTCCTAAATGATAAGCAGTGGATTCCAAACTTATATTGGCGTAAAGCGTTTGACGTATAGCACGTGATATTGAATTGACTGTATCAAGTTACTTTAATAGATGTAATGAATGTCAACAACTGCATCGTTTATAAAACAAAACAAAAGCATCTGTAGAGTATATGTAGAAGAGAAATATCTTGACAGAGAATCAAGTCTTGGCAATAGAGATCTTGATTTGTGAATGACGAGAGTTATAGTTCAACGATAAACTGTAAAAAAAGGGCTGAATTTCTTTATTATACTTAAAGTAAAACTTCGATCAGCGGTCAGTTTCTGTTATCCATCATTGTCTAAAAAAGATATCGTAAGTTTTTAAACGTTGGTTAATAGTAGTTCAGTGCATTTCTGTACATTGCTACTCTTTTATTGAAGTTTATATTGATCGTTTTATAAAATTAAATACAACATGTATGCATTATTCACTTTTAAAGGAAATTTATTTTCATTTTTGTTCCAATCCAGCAGTGAAATTAAGTTATTTTACATAGATATTAAGAGATTTCTGTTATCCGTCTATTCGGTCATACATAACAGCCCTGGTCCGGACAATGACGGTTAATCGAAGTTTTACTATACTTGAAATTTTCTTTCATGCCTTTCTTTAACACGCTTATACTTTGAAGTTTTGTTCACAGAATAAATTTAATCTTCAAGATATTTCTACACATTTCAAAAGTAACCAGTCTATCTACTTACAAGAAATCAAGATCTGCTAACGAAAACTCTTATATTATTAATACTCTAGAATAAATCATACACCTTTTCCTCACTATAAACAACATGTCGCCGGAGCGTAGGGACAGCAAAACAAATGAACTGGGTTAATTTAGACACTCGTACCCGCTTTACTTAAAATTTCATAGATTATTCCCAAATGCAGATTATGATTATGCAAATTTCAGTAATACCTATACTATATAAAAATGGCTGAATTTCTTTATTATAGTGACTTGAAATTTTCTTCCATGCCTTTCTTTAACAAGCTTATACTTTGAAGTTTTGTTCACAGAATAAATTTAATCTTCAAGATATTTCTACACATTTCAAAACTAACCAGTCTATCTACTTACAAGAAATCAAGATCTGCTAACGAAAACTCTTATGTCATTAATACTCTAGAATAAATCATACACTTTTTCCTCTCTATAAACAAGATGTTGCCGGAGAGTAGGAACAGCAAAACAATTGAACTAGGTTAATTTAGACACTGGTACCCGCTTTACTTAAGATTTCATAGATTATTCCCAAATGCAGATTATGATTATGCAAATTTTAGCAATACTTTTACTATATAAAAATGGCTGAATTTCTTTATTATACTGACTTGAAATTTTCTTCCATGCCTTTCTTTAACAAGCATATACTTTGAAGTTTTGTTCAGAGAATAAATTGAATCTTCAAGATATTTCTACACATTTCAAAACTAACCAGTCTATTTACTTACAAGAAATCTAGATCCGCTAACGAAAACTCTCTTATATCATTAGTACACTAGAATAAATCATACTACACCCTTTCCTCTCTATAAACAAGATGTCGTCAGAGCGTAGGGACAGCATAACAAATGAACTAGGTTAATTTAGAGAATTGTACTCACTTTACTTAAAATTTCATAGATTATTCCCAAATGCAGATTATGATTATGCAAATTTTAGCTCATTGGGAGAAGATGTGCTTACAGTAATTTAATCATAAAAGAGGATTGTATGGATGGAAAATTTAAGCAATTTCTTTGTACTTTTTGAAGTATTCAAAGTGGAATAGTTATTCAAATTACTTAATCATGTGCCATATCTTTGTGCTTATATACTAGGCCCAACAAAATTTAAATGAAAAATTCATACAAGTATGGAAAGTTTACAAGATGCGTCTGTTTTATATTTGGAAGTTTAAGCATTTAATTTTGAAAGCAGGATTCGAATATCATGGAGATCTTTTATGACACAAAATATGATTTTTCTAACTCAACTCGCACTGATGGCAGTATAAAATTTATTTTACCATCTTCTTGGAGAAACTTGGTTATTTTATTTTAAAACACACTCTGTTAGATTATATGCATTTCTGTACTTGTAAAAGCTTAATTTGATATAGATTAATAATTGTTTAAATTAAATAGAAGAACTACTGTTATTTTTGAATGGGATTGTAGCTGATATTAAAAACAATTAATAAATTTTCAGGAAAATAATCGATTCATCAAGAGTAGTTCATCTTTTGTATTTTAATTTTGAAATTAAAGCATTAATTTCCAAAATTTGAAAAAGAAATGACGTAATTGATAATTGGAAAATAAATTTTAATACATTTACAACACTGAGCCCGAATGCTGGTTAAATGGAAACGCTTCCGCAATTTCCACATATCCAGGATATAATCTCATTTGAAATGTCAAAAAAAGTTGCTACTTTTAGCTAACCATAAATTGCATGACTGTTACTACGAACCTTTTACCAAAATGCATTTTTTTGTTACTGTAGCACTAAAATTAGAATTTCCTTAGATTTTTCATGATCTAAGTGTAAGAAACTAAGTAAAAGTTGTAAAGTATTTGGTGGCAAATTTGGCTAAGTTCGTTTATTTCTGATCAAATTTCAATGCAAAAGAAAATCAGGTAGTTTTAATATCATTTTCATGCATAAAAATAAAAGCTAGAGCAGTTCCGACGCTCGTTACAGAAGCAAAAATACAACTGGAGAAAATTCTTGACTCAGTTCTTAGCTGCGTCACACACGACATGGGAACAGAAAACAATTCTGTACCTTGCACTGTTGAGGCATATTATTACTAATATTTTATGAGCATTTATGGAGCATTTGTACCATCTACGCTGTATCTTTAATCTTTATAAATAAGACTGCGCTTTTTTTAATCCACCGTTTCCTTGTCTATATTATATAAAACGCTTATGCGTGGCGCAAAAAGGACCTTTATTTCTTTCTCCCCGTTGGCAACGGTCAGTTTGTTTACCAGTCTCAACCCTGACGCCGAGCATTCCGCTAAGCGGTTTAGCTAATCGCTTACGCTTTATATAAAAATTCGTTATTTTTTTAATTTATTGATTTAAAATGAGTTTTTTTTGCGAACTATGGAATACAATTTGCGTAGAAGAGAGCAGCGTGCGAGGTAATCTCTGGATGAAAGATTTCAGCGAAGATCTGCCAGAAATACCGCCGACAGGCTTAGGCGAGCAATAAATACCTAATAAGGTGAATTCCCAAGTCGAAACGAACATTTTCGAGCACCATTGCGGTATGATGACGAAAATATGCAATTTTTGTCCAGATATATTTTTACGGTAAGTGAATTTACTTCATTCTGCTTATGGTGAATGATAAAACTGCACACTTTTGCAACATGAAATTAATATAACCTCAACAGTGATATCCTCTTTAAATACATGTAAATCAAAGGTTTTCCGGGTTGTTTATGTTGTATATTGTTGGTACATTATTAATCCAGAGTAATAATTCTTTCTATGATACTAATAATCACATCTAGACTAAAGTACTTTAGTATTCGATGAGCGAGCGAAGCGATCCGAATGGAATCGCGTAAGCAGTTTCGGGGGTTGGCGAGCGAAAGCGAAAAGGTGGCGGAGCCTCCTAGTAAAAATTATTTCCACAATAGGACTTCAAGCTTTCGAAGGGTTTCTTAACATCAACTTGTTGTAAAATCTCCAAGTTTAAATAATTCTAAAAAGATTTCAAATGCTAAATCTCATAGCAGATTGATCCTCATCTAGTGTCTTTCATATATCCTAGGCTTAAAGTAACGTACAAATGAACAAATGACTATTTCGCATTACTTAATATTAATTAACAAAAATTTATATTTCAGTAGACAACCATCATGATCCGGTCTGCGGTATTAAACTGTCCATATGATTTAAGAAATTACCCTTCTTAACCTTTCTCCTTTTCATTATTTCTTCCTAGAGTCATTTACTCTCTTCAACAACTATAATTTGACATGCTGTCTAAAATCTACGTCCTAAAGATTCTTCGATTTTTACTAGTTAATACTTCATTTTCGTGGTGGTTTTGCTTAGATGTGGATGTTTTGGTTACTTTACAAAAATGAAAGTTCGTTGAAAGAAAAAAAGCTGAATAAAACTTAGGAAAAATAACGGGTTAAATCAACAGATTGATTACAAGGATGAATTAAAAATTTTGATTATATTTCATGTCGTATTTTTATTTTCTATGGAATTTTATGTAAAAAGACTAAGAAATTTAGTAATAATGTTTATGACTAATTAAATGGCATAAGCACACATTTGTTAAAAGCCTGCCTTTCTTTGCTAAGCGAAAAATAACTGTTAACATTTTTTAACTGGTTACATTCATCACTAATTACATAGAGAACGTGCATGTTTTCTGACAAATATTAAGACTGTTTAAGAGTTGGAAATTTTACTACCCTCCACTAATAAAGAGCATCATTTCATTTTAAATGCCCACAGAAACAGTCTTCAAAAAATGCAGAATTTTATTAATTTTAATTTGGCACTGAATATATTAAAGGATTAACTGTAGTTTTGGATTGGAAAGGTTGAAGATACATACAATAAACCTCACTAAACACTGAATAGACAAAAATCACTCAGCTTTAAAATAGAGATATTTACTTTTTATTGCAGCTACATAATATTTTGGTTTTAAAATTTGCAGAAATGGTTCTGGAAATTTTCATATTATGTAGTTTTAAAAGAAAATAATGATTACTGCTAATGTGTGTTCAGACGTCACTGAAAAAGAATTTTACTGTGAAATATATGAAAAGTGTATTATTATAGAAATAAAGTAAATTTTATTTATTTATTTCACTTATATACATATGTCTCAATGCATTTTGAAATGCTTTCGTTCTTTTAGTCCTTTACTCTGAAAGATAATTTTTCCTTCACTATGAATAAACTCATTCTATTCAGATTCATTTAAAGATAATATATTTATCATTTGCTGAAATTTTAGTTAATGATGTTTCAGCTCTATGGATGTCTTTTTGTTACTCTTTTTAAATTTTACAGGTGACTCTCTTTCACAGTTAATATTTTATTTATATTTCTACATAGCAATATTTTAATAATTTAATCCCTTGCTTCATATAAAACTTAAAACAGTATATTAGATTATATTTTAACATGAAATGACAATTTTGTTTTTGAAATCCAGAAAATTTTATTTTTCTTTAACATTTAGGCTGAGTATAGATTTTCTTTTTGATTTTTGGACTATAAAATTTAAACAAGTTGCTAATTTCTCTTTGCAAGGATAGGCGAAAAAACATCAATGAGAATTTTCGAAAATCAGGATGACTATGTTCGAAATCCTTTGAAAATAATTGCGTCGATTGTCCCCAATTGAATTAATGCTGTTGCTAAATATATAGAGCAACTACAAAAACTTTTAAACTGCAGGATGTTTTTAAGTTACATTGAAAGTAATTCAAAATAATCATTAGATTTATTTTGTTTTATGTAATTACTGGTTTTATAAGCGAAACTGAAATTTAGAAAAAATGTTCCTTATAAAAAAATTATAAAATCTATAAGGTGAAAATGTCTGGCGCATTTATTTCGTTACACTAGACAGTGTGGAAATAAATAGTGAAACTAAATTCTTTGAGTATTCCAGTGAAAAACATTCAGGAAGAAAAGTTCTTTCTACAGCAATTAATTCATTAATTTAAATAACGTAGTTATTAACAGAAATTGTCTGAAGAAACTAATTCATGGAAATTTTTATTCTTTCACGATAAAAAAATAGATATAAATTTTTTTTAAAAGTCACGATATTTTTAGTATATTAAAATGCAGAAAATTATTTTTAATTAAAAATTCGGAAATCAAAGAAAAAACTGTAAAAACGTGATGCTCTGATGTAAATGCTCTAAGAATATTGGTATTTTAATCACATTCACAATACATCTTAATTTTTTAAGAATGTTTACCAATTTTTTACTTTAGATATTCATTGTGGCTTAATTTCCTTATCTGAGCGATTCCCGTGCCTGATATTTTACGATTTATGCTCTGACCTCAAGATTTTATATACAAATTATTTTCTACATCTAAATACACTAATAAAAGAGTGTTTTATAAATTCTGTCTTTATTTTATTATTTTCTAATTTTTAGTCTTCAATATAGTTCGTACTTCTTCATTATAATTATAATGGAATTTTATGATAAAAGTTTCTAAATTATATCAAAAGATGGCGTCTCGAATCAAAACTAAATGAAATTAAAAGATTAACCGAGAATTAAGTTCTGAAAATATTAAAATATTGTAGTCTGATCGAAAACACTCAACTGAACAAAATTTCAGAGCTCTAGTACAGTAGGAAGTTAGTGAAAAATCGATTACAATATTCCATCGTTATAAACATAAACCAAGTTAAACTAAGCTGATGCCTACCTAAAACTCGCATCTGCTAGATTAACGTTTCGCAAGTCCCTTGTCTCTTTTCTCAACTTCAGCGCAATAAATTAATATGCTTTTGCATGAATAATCAATTTAGAGTATATAATGTTTGATTCAACTATATAAGAATAACATTCACGGTAGCTTATTGACCAAGCCATGACTTCGTGATCACAGGAATGATGATTTTATCTCAGACTAGAGGTCGCCCAGCGGTCGAAATCCGAGAGTAATTCATTAAATTTTTAAGTTTGAACGTTATTGAGGTTCTTTTGTCAAAGAGTATATCTCTATAGTCATTGCATATAATTTTTTTGAATTTTGCTCTATTACGAATGAATTTTGAATTTTATTTTATTGCTGCTACACAATTTTCTTTTTACAACAGATGTATATTGAGCAATCTATACATTGATATCAATTACACAAAATTTACAATGTTTATATAATGTATGTACAAAGTACACAATGCATGTTTTATTTAATTTAGTTTAATGTATTTGTAATACATAGTATGTATAAATTCTTTAACGATAATCTGTACTCAGTGCGACTGTTTGATCACTGATTTTTATGTGTTTGACATTCAGTATGAACGTAGACAATGAATGTTTTATTTTATTTAATTTAATGTATTAGTAATACATACTATATATAAATTCCTTAGAGACAATCTCTACTCCGTGCGACTGTTTGACCACAGACTAATATGTGTTTGACATTGACAGATTTAAATCATCCGAATTTTGTATTACACTCCGAAGAGTTTTTTTTAAAATAAATAATCTAAATAAACTCCCTCTTGGAGTGGATTTCACTGCGGGGGGATTCAATCAATTACAAATCATCCACTCCGCATTCATTCCAAATTCACTCCGCAATTTTTTTACATTGTATGAACGTAAACAATGAATGTTTTATTTTATTTAATTGAATACATTTGTAACACATATTATACATAAATTTTATCTTTCTGCACTCCTTCTCCATATGAACTTTAACTATGCCAAATCTCACACTCCTCTGTGAGCGCAATCTGCTTAAAAAGGAGTACAAAGTTTTTTCTTCGCGTATTAATATATAGATTCCATCAGATTTGTCCTGTACGTATACGTGTGAGTGTACCATATTAGCACAATATATTCCACGATATCTCCACGATATACTACAGTATTCTGAAAGCCGTAAAACATCGTAAAGATATCGTATGAATATTGTGAGGCATCTTGTGCTAGTAGGGTAGTGACCCTTAATTTTGGATGTGAGTAACAAGTTCCAACAATGGTGTGTAAGTGTCAGCCAAAGTGCTGCCCTTGCCATACATCCAACAGTGGTTAAAAATTAAGTTCTTCCCAATGGCCATTCAGTAAAATTCAAACGTGGCACTTATGAAGTAAATTAAATCCAATGATCATACTGTTTGCCCACCCAGCTCGCGTTTATATTAAAATATTTATAACTTAATAAGTTTATGTGGTAGAATTAATATAGAAAAATTATTAGATAACTTGATCTAGTAAAATTCAAACGTGACGCTTATAAAGTAAAGCAAATCTACTAAAAATACAGAGTGTTCACACAGTTCGCGTGCATATTAAATTATTAGTAATAAGTTATGTGGTAGAATTAATACGTAAAAGTGATTAGAAAGCTTGATATATCTAGTTTCCTTTGGTCACTGAAAAAAAATATTTTTAGAAAATTAACTTAAAAATTAATTGTTTTTCGAAATCATTGCTGTATATTGGATTCACTAGAAGAGGAAATAAAATATGCTGTTCGATTTATTTAATTAAAGTCTACCGTTGGTGGCGGAAGGTTTAAAATCTAGTGCAAGGATGAAGCAATAAGCAAGATTTCCATATAGAAGTGGATGAAAAAATCTTGAAGAGAATCAATTATAAGCAATGGTCTCCTCGATTAAGTGTTAATGAAGAAATAACCAATGGAACACATTGGAAATTAACAATAACCAATAAGAAATGTTCATGCTTTTTTAATCTTTTTAACAGATTCTTTCTATTACATATACTGAAAAAGGTACACCAATTTTTAAATTGTATGTGATCTTTAAAAGTACTCTGTATAAATAGTAGTCTTGTAACTTCTAGAAACCTAAGTAGTCAGACATCTTTACAGAAGTAATGTTGTGAACTATTAGATTTTGTATAGTACGTCCCGGTTAGAAACAGAAAAACACGAGTTAGTTTCAGTTTCGTCGAGTATTTGTGTTTACAACGCAAATTACATCGTTAACTTAACTAAGCGACTTTTGCATGTACGCATATACACGTTGTCATTTTGTTTTGATTTTTCAGGTACAAAAGTTTTCAGGATTAAAAGCCATTCTAGGTTTATAAAAACTATAAACTGTCTTATTTGGATTACATATTGAATAATTCTAAACTAAAAACATAGCTGTATAGTTAATGTTAAATTGAATCACCGTGGGAATTTTTAGATACTAACCTATGCATAAAAACTTTCGACAGTAACATTTTATTTTAATAGCTACAACACAATTAAAGTATGAAAACTGCAAATATAAAATTCTGTTCCAATTTCTGTTGAAGTTCTCATATCTCAATTCTATTTTAGATGGAAAAAGTTTTATTTTAATTCTTTTCAGTCAAAGAACAAATAAATCTCCTTTATACGTTCATAGATCAAACTTTGTGAAGATGTGATTCACATAGATTTTCGATAGTTCATAGATATAGATTTTCATAGTTCATAGATTTTCACTAGTGACTATAAATAGGTCACTCAGAAATTCTGAAAATAAATTAGAAGTATTTTCAGACATACCTTTAATGCTTTCTCCCACCTTTGAATATTACTTTTGTATGTCTAATACATTGGCAAGGAGAGCCTGAAGCAATCTAATATTAAACTAATTAACGAACTGTACCTCCCTGTTAAAGTTGTAGGGTTTGATTAAATACTAGGACTATATCCTTACAAATTTTGTTAGAAGTACATATTACTTCCTTTTGAGATTTAAGGAAAATATTACACAGCGGTAATAAGTTGAATTATAAAATTTCCAGGATGGCCATAAACATTAGTAATACAAAATAGGGGCAACAATTCAAATCAATACGAACAATATTTGTCATAGAACTTAAGCTGGTAATGAACTTATACCAATAAAAAATGGAAATGTTACTTGACCACGTTGATCCTATGTTTTAGAAAATGAACTATGAGTTCATAATGTTTGCCGTACTAACAGCTTTATGTATGGCCAGATGAGAAATTCCATTGAGTTCCGATAGGGAGAGCGTGGAAGCCAAACGACGGTTCGAAGCGTATCCACCAAATCCTCATATATTCATCATTCTCTGTATGTTTAAGTCAGGTAGTATGCAGTGTTTTTATGGTAGTAGGCACTGGATGTAACCATTCACTAAGAAGGATGAGTCGACGTGTCCTGGAGTTCTTCCTTTAACCCCTTAACGGCTTATCCCGAGCTCCACTCGTGTATCGAATTATGGCATTTTTACACTTATAGTATGAACTTACGCCATTCGAAGACATTATAATTCGACACAAAAAATGAAGAGTAACTTATTAACATCTCAAGTGCTCTATGGACTCTTAATTGAATCAACACATTCTCCAAACAAAAAGTGTCATTTAATTAGATAGTAGAGAAAATAAAACCGTTAAGGGGTTAATTTTAGAACAAAAATCAAATCATCTGCTTTTCATACTGTTTTTCTCGCGCAATACAGAAATTTCAATCCTAGTTCTAATGGTTAATAATAATGCTTGTTGTGCACTGAAGTTTTTTTCTCTTTTTTGCTGCAAGAGTTATTTGACAGCCTGAATGATTTAATCTTCCACGCATATGCTTATCTCTAAATATTAGAAGCTGTTCATAACAGTAAATGCAAAAAATGAAATCAAAGCATTTTGAGACAAATTTGTGATGTTTGAATTTATATCATTCGAATTTCACAGAGAAAATAGCAACCATATTCTCGTAACATTATGACTGCTACTTAAACGATCATTATGATACAGAAGCTTCAGAGAGAGAAAGCCATTTAACA
>BGPR01000053.1:584536-596041 GCA_013235015.1 Araneus ventricosus | reverse complement strand
AAAAGTTTCGAACATCTGTTTTCTGTATCGATGGTTATCGCACATGAACCCACTTCTCAACTGGCGTCTTTCAAGCAGAAACATTATTTTCCTTTCTTTTAAAGTATTAAGCTAGAAGGAGAAGTGAATGTGTCCATTTGGTAACTGACCTTATCGAAATAAAGTTAGGTTGTCAGTTATTGTTATGCAGCCAATGCACGATACTATTATATAGGTTGCACAGAAATTTGTGAAATTCCATATCAATACTTGATTGTAAGAGAAAGATTTCTTTGTTTTTAACCCTAAGATTAAGAATAGATGAAATATCAAATGGAGTATTAAATCCATTTTCGACATAAAACCGTTTGCAGGTCGTTACGATATCCTGAATGGCATTCACTAAATACCGCCCTTGTGGATGGTTGACATGACCTTGAGGCAAGGCTTCCACACCAGAGCGAGTATGAAGATGCTGAAGTATGAATTTATTTTTATTTAAAAAATGCATATTAGGTCCTTAAGGTATCCGACTGGTTTGAAATCGTCGTTTTTGATGAAATTATCAAAAAACCTTTTATAACTTAATTTTGTAGCTTGTTTAACCAGCTTTCTAAAACTGTCTCACTTTTTACTCTACGTGAATTACAAATGGAGTTACAGCTGTTTTATGACCGAACAGTAAGCATCATTTTATGTTGCATGAAAACTTTAAATGTGTTTTCTGAGAAATGATATTTTTGAGGAAAACTGTCGACAGTAACAATGACTTCTCAAAAAGTTATTCAAGTATTGATATGAAATTTTCTGAGATTGTTTTCTGTAATATGCTTGATGTTTTCCTCTAAAAACTAAGGTCAATTTTAAAATCAAGTATTATTTTTAGGTGCTTAAATATAAACGAAAAGAATTTTTTATGAAAAATTACCAGTTTAGTAACTATGTTCAGCTATATCTCAAAACTATTTTGAAGTACAAGAAATATTTTAGAGCTTAACACAGATAACTGTCATAAAAATGTACTCCTACAAGGATTTATGTATATTTAGAATATGCTTTTGTCTATGGCTGTTAGCGTAAGGCAAATATTTTAGTCATTTTTCTTCAAATTTCTCAGTTTAAAAAAAAATATTATTTTGAAAGCCTAATTTTACAATATTTTCATAGTTTTAAAACATATGCAGTTGAAAAATAACATTAAAAATATATATAAGTTATTTTTCAAAAAAATGTCTCCGAACACAGTCGATACCTTAAAGGTCATTTTAGATGCCGCGTGGTCATACAGCATGAGTTCTGGTGATTCTTAGCATTTGAAAAATCCACAGATTTTTACCGAAGTTGGAACTCGAGAATTCAGAAATACCGAAGCAGCAATCAACAAAGCGTAAATTCTTCTTTATGAAATGAATTCTCGTGTGATGTCACTCATTATAAACCTCAGAAAAAGACTGAAACAAAAGAAGTAATTAAGAAAAACGAATTGAAGAAAGGATGCTGGGAACACAAAAAGCTCGAATTCCTGAAATCAGCAACTCATACAAGAAAATGAATGCTTAGCAAAAATCGATGAACTTCCTCATGCTTTAATTTGCATCAAAGTGATGCTATCAGGAAGAAAAAAAGAGCTGATTCTTAATCAAGAAAAACTCATTGTCAATATGAGAGGAAGAATTATCTTCTGACTCATTCCAGTTTCGTGTTGAATCGAGTGAATCACTAAACTTCTCTTATTAACCAAGTTATTTGACAAAGACGTAAATTACCTTTATGTACTAGCGATTCCCTAATAGAGTTTTGAATTAATTAGTCCCCAGTAAACAGAACGATTGCTACGACGAAAGTGATAAACCAAATTGTCTCTCATTAGCATTATTTTACGTTAATTTGATTCATTTAAGCATTTATACCTTTTTTGTACGCTTGTCCCGAGAATTTAATTTTATGCTTGAAGACGATGATTCTGATTATACTGTGTTTAACGATAAAAATGACTTGTGAAAGAAACGTTGAGTGTTCGAGATTTGTTTTTCAATTTTTTGATTGTTTTTCACCCGGCTAGAAGAGTAATTTAATGGCTAAGCATGTGTTTCTGACATTCTTCGTTCTTATACTTAGAGGCACGTTGCATTGTGCTGTTTTAGCTGAGCACAGAACTATATTTCTTCTAAATAGGTTTAACGGTTGGGAAGGTTTTTACCCTGGAGCACATTTCGTCGCTTTAATGCGTTATTATGACTCAATTAACATAGCATTTGGGCGATAAAAAAGAAGTATTAATTAGAGAGCTGAGCTTCAGTTTGAAAGAAAGTGATGGAGTATCAAATAAAACAAAAATAATCAAGTGCCAAGGTCAGAAAATATACATTTCGGAAGCGAATATTCTGCATTAGGGGGTGTATATGATTATAAACAATTGAAAGTGAACATTTTTTTATGTAGATGTTTGTGAAGGTTAAACTTATACTTTATAAACTAGAGAATGAACTGAGATGTCATTGAGAGCCTAATTCGTTTGAAAAAAAAGAGTGTAAAATATGAATAATAAAATTAACAGTAAATAATTAGCCAATTAATTGAGTTGTCCGAGTGTTAGTGAAGCCTCGAATTATCATATTTTTAATCTTATAAGCTGAAATGAAATCATTCCTAGAAAATGCAGTTCGGTACAAAAAATACCTGAATTCCAGAGGCATCTCAAGTACTCTATGGACTTTTGGTTGAATTAAAACATTAACGCATTCCCAAAACAAAATGCATCATCTACTTTGATAGTAGATAAAACTACAATATAAAAGTGATAAAAGTATACATGTCGAAATGCCGTAATATATGTTAATTACCGTACAAAGTCATGGCAAAAAACCTATTAAAGCGAATAAATAAATAAAACCTTATTTAAGGAAAAATAGGATCTTTCCGACCTATGTTGTTGGGTGACCAGTAAAAAAATATGAATTCTGTAAGAAATTTTAGTAACTAAAACTTTAATTAAAAATATCTAAAATTACCCAATCTTATCAACTAAAGTCTTAGTTCCTTAACTGACTTTTGTAAATATGTTATTGCACATTGAACAAATGTACTACAGGCATAAAGTAAAGTTTGGATGCGATGTAAATCGTATACGTTTCTTTGTAAGAGATAAAAGAAATCGTATGAAGAAGATTGTCAAGATTTTTATCAATTTTATCTTGGGGTATCAAATATTTTTCCATTTTTATTTAAAATTGGACGTTGTATCTTTTGAGAGTTCTTTCGAAACCCTAGCATTTCGATGAAAAGGATATCTAGAACACTGAGTTTTGATTAAAATACCATTTCTTCCAAGTCAGTAAGTTCATTGAAATCTATTTGTTTTTAAATATTTTTGCCACAAACAAGCAAAACTGAACGACAAAAGTTCTAAATGCTGTCTGAATACTAATGTTTCAATATTATCCTTCTTCTATAATTCCAAAATCATTCATTTATCACAATGTAAGGTTTAGATGCCACAACATAGGCCTTAAAAATCAAGGAATTTCACTTCATATGATTACCTTTATTACCGATATAGCATCCAACTTTAAAAATCCCTCGTTTTAGTACCTTCATAACTTATACTTTTATTACATAACTAGAAGATTTGCGCCCGTCTAAGACGGGCTTTTCGCTTGCCAACAATATCTCAGATCTGATTATCACAGATTTACTAACGAAAGTTGTTGAAGAAAATCTCATGCATATTGCCAGAGTGCTTACGAAATATAAAAAAGCATGGAAAAGAGAACTGATGAATCAATGAAACTAACTTTCGTTTTGTCCGAGTAAAAATAATGCAAAATCTACTAACAGAAATACAAAAAAAAAATGAATTGATGAATGCAAATATTTAAGTAAAATGAGCCTTTCAGTGTAAGAACGGTTAAGGGAAAATATAAAATATAAAATATATAAATATTCATTTCCAAAATTAAGTACGAAAAAGAAAGGAACATTTTAACTAAAACTTACCTATTCTAAATAGCTTTGTGTGCATGAATTAAATAAAAAGAAAGAAAACGAAGGACATATCATAATTCAATCCGATGAATCAACATAAAATAAAAAAAGAAAAGAAGCTATTAAACTCGTCTAAAAATAAGTAAAATAAACAGTCAAATCGCAATAATGTCCATTTATCCCCTGTATATGCTAATTTGTAGAAGTAAACACACCGTCTGAATCTCTTAGACACGTAGCCAAACCAAATGCTAATTTGTAGACGCACACACGTCTGAATCTCCTTGGCACGTAGCCAAACAAACCCACGTAAGCGTTACCGCAATTTCTGGATAAATCTAACATAGATAGGATATTGTTTTAAATCAAAGTTTTATTCACACAAATTCTTTATTTTTAAATGTCACTCATCAGATTGTTTACTTTTATTAAAAGATATATTTCGAGATTTAATAGAAGACTTTTATACGTCATTTTAATTAATTTGAACATTTCATACTCCACAATAAACTTCTGATATCTGTTATTATTTACCGTTGTAAAGTCTACTCACATAAAACTACTGTCTAATTAAATGCATGCACAATTATGCAAAACAGTAATAGTCAGAATTTTAAAGAATTTATAATGACAGTGAATAAAGAAAGCTTGCCCAATTAAAGAAAAAAATTCTGATATTAAAAACGCAAATGATATTCCTAGTGTAACATCATTTGCGATGAGTGGAGCATAATGTAGAAACAATTACTACATTAACAACAGCAACTACTAACGCATAAACACTCAAAGAAATTATTCAAATTCAATAAGAGAAACTTCGTCTCTATGAGGAATTTACAACCATCAGCCACTTAAAAGACTACAGAAAGTGAGAAGCACGGAAAGATGATGACAATCTAAAATTTACATAGCAGGAGAATTTTGTGGCTCCCAATGGCACCATGAATGATGATCTTGCATTATGTAATTCTTTAAGAGTTTTAAACAGAAATTTCAATGACTCCCGGTTTGGAAGTAAAGTTTTATGAGTGCGAGTTAGAAAGAAAGGATCATTTGCAAGAATAAATGATCGCCGAGGTGCGATTTGGCAACCAGAATCCTCGAGCGATGGGGCTGGAAAGCAAAATTAAAATAAAAGAAAAGAAGGAGAAAGAAAGGAATTTCATATAAAAATGGACGATGCCTTTGTTTAAAAGCGGACAAAAATCATCATCATGTTTCATAAAGCAGCAACAATGAGCTTCGTGTAAAATGCTTGGAATCATTAAAATAATATTAATCTTAGAAACAACTTGCATCGTGAAATATGAAGCGTTTATACCTAGAAAAATTTTGGTAAACATAAAATTCTAAATGTTTTGCAAAAAAGTTTATGTTGTAAGTAATATATCGAATGCTATCTCTAGAGACGGTTCGCACATTTTTTGAAAGATTTTGACATTTTATTAATTAGGTTTTATTCATAATTCTTGCACTTTAAAATACTCCATTTGATTGCTTTTGGTTTTTTTCTATGATTCCACATCTTAACCCATCATTATAATGCTTTTTGTAAAATTAATATAGGCAGAATTTTCCATTTCTCTTTCACAGCTTCCTTTCTTAATATTGATTTTAGGTCTGTGATTGTCGATTGCTTTTTTCCTATAATCCAAGCGAGGTAAAGTCCACTTGTGATACATCTGATTATTTAGTATAAATGTTAGTATAAGGTATTGGATTGATACCGGTTTCTTGTTTCATTTTTTCCTAGAATTTAATATTGATTTAATTGTAATGTTGCATGATTCATCAATATGGAGCTCTACTGCTAGATGGGTATGCAGATGAAAAGATGAAATTTTTTCCTTAAGTACTGGCAATAAAATATTATGATATTTTAGTAATATGAGGAATTGCGTTTTGAATTTTTTTACTGTCTCCTTATTTTTAATTTCCCATTATAACCAAAACCTGCAACATAAATCATTTGCGAAAAAAAGTATGCATAAGATGAAATTAATAATTTTTTTTATCAAAGTGTAAAAGTCAGTGAAGAAAATCAAAGAAAGGGAGAATGTTTTCATTAAACTTTCAACCTTCATTTACGAAATAGGATGCTTTCGTGTGAGAGTTTTCAATATTATGTACGATCTACAAGAAGTATTTTACTATTTTGTCACAAACCAGGCGAAAAACGTAATCCTATTAAGAAAAATAATAGGGATTATTGGCATAGAGATAATTAATTGAACTTATTTGTGCAATCAAGTTGAAAGTATACCATTGAGAATTAAATGAAAATTATGCTTCCTAATAGCACGTACAAAAGATATGTAAAGGACATCATTAAGAAACATGAGAAATTACATACACTACATATCTCTTATATTTATCAAACAATTTAATTTTTATTTAATTAGCTGATTAATTATTTATGTAATAGAAATTCTATTGATGTAATCCAGTAGATAAATGAAAAAGATACGTAATGAAGATATGTAATGAGAAATATAAACGTCCGTCGTGTCTCTTACGTTATCTTCATAGTTCATTCATTAATATTTACAAGTAAATAATTCTTCTGCAGGCTGGTGCATTTTATCTTAATTGCTACTGTAATCTTAGCTGTTACATTTTTGTCATTTTCGCCTCCCCAAACAGTATTACTTTTACAACGTCCAAGTGCCTTTTTTATTAATTTTTAATTAATTAGCATTCACACTAAATCCTTAAAATGTGAATTTTTAACATCTGATACATTTTTTGTTGTCAAGCAATAGATTGGTACTTTAAACCAACACTTTTAAGGATGTGAATTATTATCAGAAACGTGCTTTATCTTCAGCTTAACCTCTGAACTTGGATTTAAAAAGATGGTTCATACCTTTAGCTCAACATTTAATCCTTTCCTTGAGGCTGGTAGAGATTTTGTAAAATAGATGTTTTTATTTCGCATACGGATTGATACAGATGTCATATTGTAAAAGCATTAGAATTTCACTTCCCTTAATTAGATTAATTTTCGATAACTCCGATTGTACACTTGATAGATCCTCCTCAATATACCGTTGTATCTCAACGTATGCGATGGCTAGATTCATGACAAACAAGAAGAGATATGGGTAAGCTACCAAATGGGAGCAGGAAAGGGATGACAAAAAGCTTTTTATTTAAAAGTTTATATGCTGCAAGCTTCGTTTGAAGAGCATATTTTAAGATTTCGTTTAGACGTAATCCAAAGGTTGACAGTTCTGTTTTCAAAAATCGCATGGATTTGCACATTATGCCTTCATTGTTAAGACAATAGTAAATTCCAAACGAATAGGTATTTAAAAAATTAATTATTCATTTTGTACTTCATTTCAAAGTAATGAAAATGCTAAGCTTTATTTTGCATATCTAGGTATGAAAATGTCGAAATTCATGTTAAATAAAAGGTGAATTTAAATAAGTTTTAAGACAAATGAAATACCTATTTTCTTTGCTTTTAGTAGAAAGTCTTATATTGTTTTATTTATGGTCCAAAAGAGAAAAGTCACCGGAAACATATGTAGATTATTTTTATTCTGTAATCTCGATTTAAAATCTTATAATACAAACCAAAGCATTCATTTTTTTCGTATTGAATAAGAAATTGCATCCTATTAAACATTACCTTTAAAAAACAGTCAAATAAAGCACAGAACAAATCGCAATTTTGTTTTTGATGGGAATAAAAAATTTAAAGGAGTAATTACGTAAAAAAACATAAAAAGAAAACAGAACTAAGCCCTCAAATTGCATGAGTTTTTGCTAGGACAAAAGCTAAAGTGAATTAGAAAAACTTCCTGAAACATAAGAATTAGCTTTGCTTCTCGGAAATGTAATGCTTCATAATAATAGCAACACAAGCGTAGCAATTGTCTTAATGAGAAAAACTAAAGGAGCAGGGTAGAAAAAATAAACAAAGATTTAATTCAAATGCCAGATGAAAAATAAAGCACGATGAAAGCAATTTAAACCATGTTAATTCGTGAGAGCTTTTCCTCATGAAGCCAAATATGTAACTTTAAGTTGTTCGCTTGGGTTTTAAATGCTTTTTGCTGGAATATTTCTCTCTTGAAGACGTTAAAGAATGCAACAGTAACAGGCTCGTGGGCTATGACTGCAGCAAGATACTTTCAAAGAGAACATCAACACAGTTCACACATTCCTTACATTTTGCTGGTTCATTAGAACAAGTGGAAGAGAAAGAAGAATGAGGATAACGTTAGAATTTGTTAGAGATAACCAGATTTTATTGAAAAATTATCTTTTATAGTTATTTCCCGTATTATTCAGGCGAAATAAGCTACTGCGTCAACTTCTATGCCTTATAATCATCTGTTGTGCTGTAGATATTTTAAAGGAACTAGCAGTCGTTTAAATCCAGAAACCAGTTTATTGTTGTCTTGATATATTGTTGAAATCGATTAAAGATTTTATTATAATACTTGATGATATTGTAAGTTATAATTCAAACCATGGTCATGGTTGGAATATTCCGAATAAAACAGCATGAATCATGAAGTGAAGCAGAAAGAGAGGTTGGGAAGCATGGGCACAACTTTTAAGTTTTCGAATAGGGAAAATCCCCGCGTTTTTGCTAGGTCAGCAGCTTTCTGGGGTTCTGGATGCTATTTCCTACGGAAATTCAAGTTCAAAAAGTTACACTTACAGTAGTTATATTTTAAGAGCGCGGATATAAAGAATTTATTTTAAAGGTGTGGATAAATTGAATTTGTCTCAAGTACTAACGCATACGCACCCCTCCACACACAGAAAACACACATTTACAAACATACGCGAAAAAAAGAAGGAATCGAAATTCGCTGTGAAAAAATGGATTAAACGTGTTTTATCAAATAGAAAATAATAGCTGTAAAATAGAAACGATAACCACAAACTAAACCCCTAATGTAAAGAATCTCATATAAAATTTAGTTAAGAAAAAATAATAATTAAGAAATGTAGGAAGCTTTTGTTATTTCCTCAAGTAAATAGATTTAGTTTTGTTCCCTTCTTTAAATTACTGATTCATTTATATTCATTATTTATTATGTTTATGTGAAGTCAGGCAGCTTGAAAATACGCGTAATTTTCACAGAAAAATCCATTATTTACCTGGTGATTTAAAACAACATAAAAGATTTTAATAAAGCTTTACAACAATTTTAAAAATTACATTTACGCTGAATACTGTACTTATTGAAGAGGGAGATAAATAAGTTGGAAGTGTCCATCTCTCGATTGTCTCGTATACTTCCACAAACTGTCTATTTTTGTGTTAAGCTTCATCTATCATGAAAAGAATGGAGTATGAATTTTGTAACAATACCTCTTCCCGCCGACCTGTTTTCTCAAAAATTTGATGCCGTTCTACAATTTGATGTGAAAAACCGTCAGCCAATTTTTATTCGTCTGTCTTGATACGAGTGAGCTATGAATTTGAGTTTTTGTGTTTTCATGCACACCAATAGACAATAAGACAGAACGACGCCCCATGCCCCCGTACCGGTTGAATGGACATGGGACAGAAATAATCTTCAAGAGTGTTTGCAGACAAATCTCGGATTCGAACCCCCGACAACCCACATCATAGCCAGTCGCCTTAGTAACTTAGCCAGCGTGACTCTAGAACTTCAAATTCCTCCGTGCCGGAGATCGAACCCGCGTTCATAGAGTTGGAAGGAAAGCACACTACCACTATACCGGAAGGGGCTACAACCTGAAGCCATTACAGCAACCGAACCGGTTGAGTGGACATGGGACAAGGGAAAATAATGCAGACTGTCCACCCTTTGACAGATTTTATCCAAGATTGAAGAAAATTTTGATTTTACATATTTTATCCGACTAGCTGTATTTGAGTTATCATGTTCACATATACTCAGACAGACAGACATAATTCCAAAAACGTGTTTTCCGACTTAGGTAGGTTCAAAACATGGAAATTTATCGAAATCTTCAGATCGAGCCTTGTTTATTATTACGGTATTTTCTTTTTGTACCTTTCATAAGCGAAAAAGAAAAAAGTATTTTGTGAAACATTTATTATTTTTTGATTTTGTTCTAAAATCATAAAATTTCAGAAAATATCGATTTCATAGATTCCGAAAGCATTTTAAATATTTTATAAATATTTTATTTACTAGTTCGTTTATTCAATCAGGACAAAAAGAGACAATTTTTTGCTTCTATTCAATTTGCACGCCTCGTTATGAATTCATCCTTTTTTCATAGCACTTAAATGAATTTTCAGTGATTTCGTAATTGAAATTTAAAATACAATTGAAGATAAACCCCTAAAACTACTTGGAACCACAAACTATATATTGATTTGTTATAAAATGTATTCATGATATAAGAACAATATGATATATAACAATGGGTGCATAAAAATTATATATAAAAATGATCCACCTTAAATAAAAAAAATACTTATATTCTTTTTTATAGATGGAATTAAAAATTATACATACAGGAAACACTGATTTTATTAACACATTAGTTCTAATTTAACTCATTGCCGATGTAACTTTGAACAATTCTTATCCAACGAATTAGAAAAGTGATGCATAAAATACACATCGATATTTATAATGATTAAATTATAGAATATATATATATACGTAATAAATTAT
Organism: Araneus ventricosus; assembly: GCA_013235015.1. Classification (NCBI taxonomy): domain Eukaryota; kingdom Metazoa; phylum Arthropoda; class Arachnida; order Araneae; family Araneidae; genus Araneus; species Araneus ventricosus. The sequence continues at coordinate 585,434 of BGPR01000053.1, read as the reverse complement.
AGAATATATATATATGTAATAAATTATAGAATATATATATATATGTAATAAATTAACACGTTCCTAATTTTTAAAAACGCTACTCAAAATTTAATCCGTAAAATTATTTATACTTAAACTCTAAAATACAATTAACTGTCACTTCAACGGGCTGAAATCCAGTTTCAACCGGTCTGACGTTCGGGAGTTCCCCTTTTTTCTGATACTACTTAATCTCGCTGCGATGGTGCAACTTCCTCTTTTTAAAATCATGTAATCTTCGTACCAGACGCCTGTTTTCGGCGTGGATTTTCTTGGTCGCCGGTGATCGCGCGTTGCGTCTATTTATACTTTAACAATGGCTTGATATTTTTCCGAATTATTTAAAATTACCTGAAACCTATCGATTAAAGCATGATTCAATAAAATAAACTCATCTTCACTCGTCAAAGACTGCCTCTTCATTAAATTAACCAACACAAGCTAAAATGATGTTTCATATATATATATAAGATCAGGCTTTAAGAAGGTGATATGCAGTCCATTTTGACCATGGAAGAGACAATATTTGCTTAAATCTTCTTTTACTCAGGCATTACGTTATTTCTTCATATGTAAAGTATTTAATTTTTACGTAGCTCCATGACCAGTATTCAGAAGTTTACGCCCGAGCGGCGCGTTGTTGTTGAAAGCTTACATGCTGGCGTGAAAAAGGGCAGAAATGAATGCGCAGAACGCTTAAGTACCCAAGAAAGGGAATTTCCCCTTTAGAAGCTCGTGACTTGAAAAGAAAGTTGTAGTGCGTTAATTATGATGAAAGTAGAAGTATTAAAAATGAGGTGTCGTTAAGATTATTTAGGAAAGTTAAAAAATTAAAATATCATATATATATATATATATATATATATATATATATATA
>BGPR01000053.1:566537-579536 GCA_013235015.1 Araneus ventricosus | reverse complement strand
TGAGTCTCGATACCAACTTTTTTCCAATCTTCACGAAGTTCCTTTGAGTTGGTTTGCCATTTACGGAGAATCATTCCTGCGTCTTTCAAGATTTTCACACTTTCGGTGGTAGTTTTTAGAGCTTGCTCTACATCATCTGCTCCACCAACGAGATCGTCTACCCAGAATGATTTTAGAAGCGATTCACAAGTTTCAGGGAACAAGTCTATATTTTTTTCGAAATGATATTTCAATGTAGCTGCGAGTAGGTAAGGACTCGGTGTAAGTCCGAATAAGACACGAGTGAAATTCAAGACCGTCAATTTGTCTGAATTCAAATCTTCCTTCCAAAAAAATCTAGTAAATGGTCGGTCTTCTGCATCTATTAATATCTGCAGAAATGCTTGCCTGATGTCGGCTATGTATGTCACAGCATTTTCTCTAAACTTTATCAGGAGTTCGAAAAGGTTTGGATACAAATTGGGTCCTGTATTGAGACAATCGTTCAACGAATACTGTCCTTCTGCATGAGACGCACCGTCAAATACTATTCTGAGACGGCTACTGACTTTGTCATCTCGAACGACAGCATGGTGGGGCAAGTAAAATGATGACTCATCAGCTAACCTTTCCGACGTACACCTCTCAACTATTCCTTCCTCAAGGTAACCGTTAATAACCTCTCCATACTCCCTATACAACTCCGGATCTCTTTTAAACCTTTCAACCAGACCATTAAAACGTCTCAATGCCACCTGCCTATTGGTTCCCAACTTTTCTTGCATGCCTTCCTTCCACGGCAGCTTAACACAATATCTATTGTCAACAAATTGAATAGATTCATCAAACTCCTTCAAAATATCCTGTTCGTTCAGACCCGTATCTATTCCATCACCTCTAATTCCCAAACTTTCCAATTCCCAAAAACGTCTCACTTCAGCAGAAACCAACTCTCTTTCACTAATTACAAAATTAACCAATATCGACTCAGTTAGCTCATCACATCTACCTTGAAGCGACCATCCTAACACTGTTTCTACAGCTACCAACGACGAATTCAACCTCTGGAACCCCTTCACCAAATCCCAGTAATAATCTGCACCAACCAACAATGAAATTTGACAATTTCTAGACAAGTCCTCAACATCAAATGTTAAAGCTAATCCTCTTTTCTCCATTTCGACACACACATCCCAATCTGGAACACGAATCGATGCTCTCGATATTTCCTCTATTTCCAACGCCTCTATAACCACTTCCCTTCCATCCAAAATATTTCGCAATTTTACTTCTACTTTGCGACAAACCTGCGACCTGGGTTTTCTAGCTCCAAAGGAATAAATATTTAGCTTTTCCGATCCAACAACTCTCAATCCTAACTTCTCAGAAATACCTTTTCTCAAAAATGTTCTCTCTGAACCATTGTCATATAATGCGTAAACACCATCCGAAATTTTATTACCAACTATATCTACCTTTACACATTGCAACAAAACACCCTTCTTATCATTAACCATACAATTAGTGGCAGTAGACACTACTTCATTAGAAAGTTTCTCCGAATTATTCTCACTCTTCTGATTCTTAGAATTTTCTAGTTTGAAACAAATAGCCCGAGCATGTCTCGAATTACAAAAAGAACAGACAGACCCTTTACATTTTTTAACAAAGCAATTTAAATTACAACACAATAAACATCTTTTCTCTCTCAACAATTTTTCCCTCTTTTTTTTAGCATTCGAATTTTCACAGAGATGAGACAAATGCCCTTGCCCACAAAACAAACATCCACTAGTACTTGGAGAAGCATTAGTCAGCATTTCACTAGCTGAGGACGCAAATTTACTACGACTGGGTGCGCCAAATGGACGACGAACAAATTGCTTATACTGCAAATTTTCACCTCGATGGGGTGGATGGGAAGGCGATTGTATTTGAAAAGTTCTCTGACGCACACTTACAACATCATGTAAAAACTTCATCAGGTCTTCTAGATTATGATTAGAACTAGAAATTTGAGCTTTGCTAAATTCTAATGCAAGATCGCTAGGGAAGAGTTTTAGAATTATTGCACTAAGCATCACGCTATAAGTGTCCGATTTTACACCCAAACTATCTAAAGAGCGAATTTGCGTTTGGCACTTAAAATAAAAATTTCTTAATTCTTGCAAATTAGAAGAATTTTTTAATGGGCTCATATTTAACAACTTTGACACATGGGCATTAATCAACACATCAGTTTGACCAAATGTATCCTTCAATAATTTGATAGCCGACTCATAATTATCATCAGAAATTGCGAAACCTTTGATACAAGAAAGTGCATCTCCTCCCAAACTGCTAAACAAATATGAAAACTTTTCAATATTCGAAAGTGACGAATTTTTATCAACTGCATTTTCGAATTGATTCCAAAAATTAAGATACTCAGAAGGGTCCCCATAATACGTCTGAATTTTCAATTTAGGTAATTTTGCATTTGAGTTCGATTTGTTTCGATTTGATGGGCTTTCCCTCCCATTACTAATTACTTGTTCAGTTACAGATTGCAGCAATTTTATTTTATTTTTAAGTTTTACAGATGTGAAAACTATATCTTCGTTATATTCATCTATTTTTTCAATTTCCGATTCTATTTCTGTGAGGTCCAAAACATTTTCAATTTTGCTATCTATAGATTTTAATTGTTCGTCTTTTGTCTGTAATTGAATCAATAGACCTTCCAGTTCGTCTATTTTGACGTCTGGATTAGTTAACCTGTTTTCAGCTTTAGAAATTAATTTTGTAACTTGTCCCCTATGGGAGGAACGCTGTTTTTTAAGCCTCTCTAGATCTGTTTTCTGCGACATTTTAATCTATTTAACAATTCCGAACAACAAAAAATATCAAACAATTCAAAAAACAAAACCCTTAGAGCATAAATACAATTCTAATATAAAAAATCTTCAAATCATTCAATCTATACAACCAAATTCGAACACTACTTCTTCAATCTCGAAACGAAACTACGACATTTTTCCGACACAATACAAATCAAACAGTAACAAACAACACATTCTAACTATACAAAACGAAACCGAAACTTAATATGAATCTCAAACCATAATCACAACAAATTCTACCAAAACGAAACACGAAAAAGTCACAACCGATAAGCAACAAATTAATACCAGCAATGATACGACAAATTCATAACTTACCCCACCAAGCGTCAAATCTGTGGTTCAGTGAAATTAATCCAAACAGAGGTCAAGAATTCCCGGCCGATGCACCATTTTTCGAAACTTATATGGTGCGAAACGAAATTAACGAATATTTATCACAACGATAATTATCTAGTTTGCTGCTTGGTATTTCGGTAGACTTCAACAGATCCAAAACGCAGGTTATGCATTTTAAATGTTTATTGCATAGAGTAGACGACACATTACAGCACACACAAAAAAGAACATTAAACACAGATTAAAGCACTTATTACGCCATTATTCCTCGAACTCCGAACCAAAACTCTAAACCATTAATACATCATTCATTACAAATTCTTTTTAACTCTTTACTTCCGCGCTCGCAGCGCCACCTATTGACATTTCGCAACAACCAGTATTCAGAAGTTTACGCCCGAGCGGCGCGTTGTTGTTGAAAGCTTACATGCTGGCGTGAAAAAGGGCAGAAATGAATGCTCAGAACGCTTAAGTACCCAGGAAAGGGAATTTCCCCTTTAGAAGCTCGTGACTTGAAAAGAAAGTTGTAGTGCGTTAATTATGATGAAAGTAGAAGTATTAAAAATGAGGTGTCGTTAAGATTATTTAGGAAAGTTAAAAAATTATAATATCACATATATATATATATATATACTTGGAAGAAAGAATTTATTTATAGTTTCGTCCTAATATAATTTAAAGCATATGTAAAAATTAAATATCCTGTATAGTGTGCCAGATATTTGATATTAAATATTTGAAAAATACCGTGCCGTTCGCTTTTTTAGATAAATTAAATGGCTCGTAGTTTTTGAAGAAACTACACATACCTATAGAAGTTGTTTTAACATTATCAACTCCAAGATAAAAACGAAATATTTGTAATGGATATGAAGGCGTCCCTTTTATTAAGTAATTTGAAAGTATCCTGTCTATCAGGTGATGGCCAGAAGAAAAGAATCCCCATCAAATGTTAAGCAAGATCCGCATGTTAACTACAATTCTTTTGCCAACACTAGTTTAACAGAGGAAACAACAGTTAGTCCCTTAACTGAAACTTCCCGAGCCCTCAATGCCGTTTCCTTTCCTAACCTACAAACCTATTGATTACACCTAAACAAAGCCAACGATAGCTGTGGCTAAATGTGAAAGCTAGAACCATTTAGAGTGTACGTAAGTTACTTAAGGGCAAGAAGCTAGGCGCCTCACGTATGGCATAGCAATTACGGCAGCGTTTATACTAGGGATAGTTGAGCTTCACTGCTTTTGGTTTTGTTTTTAAGTGATTAGTGTGTTAGGTAAGTTTGTCAGTCGTCTTGTAATGGGCTCAGCAGGGAAGAAGCAATTTATAAAGTAATCAATGAAATGCTTCTTCTTGTTTATTAGGGTTTTAGGATGCTTTTTGCGGTGGCACTGTTTACAACAGCTAGATTGGTTTTAACTCAGCCTGACTCAGCTCAGGGATGAAGCAGATATTTTCAAGAAGCATTTGGGAACGAGGTTTTGGAAGGAATTGATATTATTTGGAGACGTAAATGAGTAAATAAGTACTGTAGAATTATTTTTATTATGTTACGTTACATTGAATTGTTATTATTTATTAATATTTTAAGATAGAATATGCTTTTTTAAAAATTTAATTTACAGTTGAAATTTCAGTCTTGTTGGGATTTAGGAAGAGAGTCATGATGAAATCTATGTTACCATATTCTAATTTTCTTATAAATAACAATATAATAGATGGTACATTGCAGATGTTTAAAATTTATTTAGTATTTTCAACTAGCTGTGCATTTTCCATTTTATATATGCTTTATATGATACAGAAGAACAAAAATTATGATTCTATCGGAAAAAGAGATAAATTTGAATACATCCTACACGTTCCCAGATAATTCTTAGCAATTAAGTGAAAAATTATTAGCATTCATAATATTATTAATCATTAGCATTAATAAATTCGTTTTTTATTATTGTTCTTTTCACGACACATAATGGGTAGAAAATTAATAGATGACGATAAATGCTGATACTGAAGCATTAAAAAGGGAAATTTCATCCTAATGAATATTACCTTTATAATAAAACAAACTGACCATCTGTGTTGTTTCGCAACTACTGAACTCAAAAAGAAGGAAGATAAAATATTTTTTTGAATGGAAAATTTATTTGCATTCACAGAATGTTTTTATTTAAATTGATTTATATAAATTAATAATCGATATACAAATATGTATAAACGAAACTAAAACGTAGTTGAAAATATTTTTTACACGATGGAAACAAATCATTTCTTTTTAAAGAGATCCGTTGATTTGCTGTTTAGAGATGAAGGCATTCAATTGTAAACTCATATTGTGCTATTTTTCTTCACACATACAAATAAAAATACGTTACTTTTAGGTGTGTTGAGATGAAATTTGTGTCCTTTTTTAAAACTCTTCACAAATAAATGCGACCCTTTTTGATAAATGATTTAAATATTTGACTAAGTTACTCAATAAACGAACAGTGATTCGCCTCAATGTACTAGGACAATTCAAAAAGTAAGGTAAAAAGACCTTTGAGAAAATTCTGTATTCGTGAATTCAAAGAGATACCCAAAGCCACATAGTCATCAAGGTTGTCGGAGCATTTGTTCCATCGGTACACTGATGTATCGAAACCAGGACTGTAGAAGTCAAAGTCGAGAAGTCACGTCAAGACGGCTTGCTGAACATCGCCATTGATTCTGAAATGTCGACCTTCTAGGTACTTCTTCAACGGTCCGAAGAGATGAAAATCATTTGATGCGAGGTCCGGGCTGTAGGGAGGGTGTTCCAATGACTGTGGTGGATGTGCTTGACAGCCTTGATCTTCGCTCGTCTCGTACGTCATTTTCGGCTTTATCGAATATCGTGAACCTAAACCTCAACTGATTTTGTGATCTTACACTTGCTTCGTACACTGCCACCAGTTTCCGACGAATTTCAGTTGAAAAAGTTTTCTTTAGACAATAAAAACTTCATCATGCTTCTTACTTCAGTCGCTGATCATGTTTCCGTCAATGCCTCCATCCTAACTAAGACTTCCTCGCGCTACTGCACCAGCAGCTCCATGTACCGGTTGCTGTGATCGTATCAAATCTCTAAATAGCAAATTTAAATCGCACGGGGAATTAGTACACACGTAAAAGCTCTCGTTATCTTATTTTTTAAACACCCTCGCAGTTATCCATATTACAGTATTTATATATCGTAACTAATTATGGCAATTTGTAAAAAAATGCTGTTCCCATTTGTGATGAAAACAAAAGTCCTTTAAAAGATTTAATTCAATTATCAAAATGCTAAAAGCATTTATGCTAGTTTATTTATTTATTCATTTAATCTCTATTAAATAAAGCCAGAAAGGTTACTTTGCTCATAATGGAAATAGAAAATTAAAATTTGTTTATTCAGCTCAGACATAAATGCAAAAATTGCTCTTCTTTACTCGTGCACCCTTCTTTGACTCGAACAATGAACTTGTTTTAAGATTTATAATGAGATAGTTTTAGAAAAAGATTGCTGGTTTATAATCACTATTTTTCTAACTTACACTTTAAAAATGTCACTTTAAAAATGAGACTAATTAGCTTTTTTAGATTAATCTCGGACTTAAAATATTTAAAGGAATAAATGCTTATTTTTGTTTGCTTATGAAATTCATAAGTGAATGCAGTTTTTCTCCGCACAAAATTTCACTTCAAACCAGTTAAACGCAAGTCACCTTTCCTCAAAATATGATTCAATTAAAACTGTCATTTCTCACCATTTTAATGCTTTAGTGATAAATAAAATTCGATATTTTTTACCGCATTACTGTTGATTGAATCATCTTTGATCAAATCAACATTTCTTTGTTTCAAAACAAAGGAAAAAATATTCGTTCCAGTGGTAATTTTTTTCAAACTTCTGAATGAACTGTAACCTTAACAATGATTTATTTTCTTTATCTACCGTTTCGTGAAGGCTCGCTACTGAGATCACCGTTTAAAAATCAAGATTATTTTCATTTTCAATCCACATGTGCCATCTGCTAGTTGATAAACTTAAAACACTTTCAGTTTTTGTGCTCTAAAAATAAAAGAGTAGCATTTCTTGAATGAACGATTAAAACTCTTCTCAAAACAAACTCGTTTAAAACGATTCTCATTTGCATCTCATTTTCTGTTCGTTTTTTTTCTCTCTTTTCAGAGGCATATTTGTTTTAACGTTTTTTTTCATTCCGTTAAACACTAGAGATTTCACCCACCTTTAAAAGATACGATACCAATAAAAATTAGAGAAAATAACATTTTTTACATAACTATACGTTTAAAGCCTCGAACAATGTACTTTAATAATTAGAAAACGTTAAACAATCCCGTGAAAAAATTAAGACGATAATTATCGTTTCCTTTAGAATTTGTGAGTTCAAGCATTTACAAAAAGAAATCATTTGGAAAGAGATTTTGATTTTTTTTCTTTCCCAGCTTTGTGCAGCTTTCTCAAACTTTCTTAATACGAAAATATTCACTTTCATGGTTGAAGTTGCGTCTTAAAGAGATGCGGATTCCATCGCTAACATTTTGTTATTGCTTTGATTTTTACTTTCAGTAATTATAGCTTTATTTTCTATAGAATTATAGAAACAAAGATGTTAGCGAGAATTTAACTTTTTCACAAAGGAATCAATATAAATGAAACGGCAGCTAAAAAGTGCATTTAATCCAAAAATGTCTATATTTGAAATGCGTGCACAGAATTAATATAATGATTTAGATAGTTATATTAATTTTAATGGTGTTTCTTTCTTTTAGATCAGCCACCCAATTTTTCCTTAACTTCAAAGATAAGATTACAGCATTGGAATTTCATACATACGACGCTAAAGTTTTATTATTACGTAAAGCTAGGATATAGATATGCTTTTTATTAGCGGTCAGATGCAAAGGTTCCCTGAAAGTGTCTGTCATTAACGAAGTAACATCGATGTGTACCCAAAATTGTCTCACATTTTTTTGCTCTGGGAGGCGGCGTGTACTAACAAACATACACGGTTAATTACGGCTAATGCCTGTTATTACTAGGTTTAAAGTTATAAGTTTCTTAAGTTTAGGTTATATTAACGTTCCGTTTTGAAGCAACACGAAGGCTACTTAGGGACGGACCTCGTAATTTTGAACCGCGGTCAGATGACGGGGACGACACCTGAGCTGGCATCCCCTCTCCAAGCTTCCGCGCCACACCAACGGGAGGACGTTTGGCCCCTACGTATGATTTAGCATGCAAAAGGCCCCATACACGGCGGAACTTCGGTGGAACCGGGTTTCGGGCCTGCGACCCTCCGGTCCCGAGGTCGAGGTCTTGCCACTAGGGCACCGCGGCCTCTATAAGTTTCTTAAATGAAGTCAGCAAAACACTATTTGGGACAACGCAAGCAAACTACTCTGTTCATAACGGGAAACAAACGCTCACTTATGAAGCAAGAACTGAACTTACTAACGCAAACCAGTTAAAAGTAACAGTTATAAATGATAAAATTAACGAAAATTAAATTAAATATTAATAGAACTTGAATTAAAAATTAATTAAAATTCTTTTGCATTATACAGAAAGGCGCATATGCAGCTGCTTCTGATAGAATACACGAAAACAAAATTAGAACTTCAAAAAATAAGTTAAAAATTATAAAAAATAAGCATTAATAAAACCTTAAAATAAAACACAAAAAAGCAAAATAGAACTAAAAATACAATTAGAATGAAAGCAAAATAGAAGGAAAAATATAATTAGAATGAAAGCAAAATGGAAGAAAATTGCAAAAGAACCAAAATGACGATTCTCCTCAGAGGCCACACGCCATTGTAGCTCTGAAGCAGGCCACATAAAGGAATAATTTTGACTTATGGTCGTTCCTTTTTTCAGAAAATTTTTGTCCTGCTTCAGAGCTACAATGGCGTGTGTCCTTTGAGGAGAATCGCCATTTTGGTTCTTTTACAATTTTCTTCCATTTTGCTTTCATTCTAATTATATTTTTCCTTCTATTTTGCTTTCATTCTAATTGTATTTTTCGTTCTATTTTGCTTTTTTGTGTTTTATTTTAAGGTTTTATTAATGCTTATTTTTTATAATTTTTAACTTATTTTTTGAAGTTCTAATTCAGTTAGAAGTAACATGTACATCTTAGGAACGCGATTTACATCTGTTTTGCTTTTACTTAGTATTCTTCAAATTTTCAATTCTTTTTTAGTTCTCATCGTGTTTTCTGTTCGTTTGTCAATGATCAGGTGTTTTGGTCAGATGTATATGAATTGTTTTCATGGTATAAGAGATTATACGCATAAATCGAAATATTACATGCTTTCTTACAAATTAAGATGTATCATTAACGGAGCCTCTGGACAAATAACAAAAATGACGGGAGGCTGTCTTTTTCAAACAGCCGCCGAGGTTAAAGGCGTAGGACTACTTTACTCACGTGACTCTTTTGTTTCACGAAGTTTCTAAGTTTCTCTTTGTTATTCGCGATTCTCTTTTGTTTTTCTAAGTTTCTCTTTGTTATTTGCGATTCTCTTTTGTTTCTCCAATTCTCTTTGTTAATCGCGATTTTCTTTTGTTTCTCGAAGCTTCTCGGATTTTCTTTGTTCCTCGAAGCTTCTCGGATTCTCTTTGTTACTCGTGATACTCTTTTGTTTCTCGAATTCTCTTTGTTACTCGCGATTTTCTTTTCTTTCTCGAATTCTCTTTGTTACTCGCGATTTTCTTTTGTTTCTCGAAGCTTCTCGGATTCTCTTTGTTACTCGTGATACTCTTTTGTTTCTCGAATTCTCTTTGTTATTTGCGATTCTCTTTTGTTTCTCGAATTCCTCTTTGTTACTCTTGTTCTTTTTGTTTCTCAGAAGCTTCTCAATTTTTCTTTTGTTTCTCGAAGCTTCTCGGATTCTCTTTGTTACTCGTGATACTCTTTTGTTTCTCGAATTTTCTTTGTTACTCGCGATTTTCTTTTGTTTCTCAAAGCTTCTCGGATTCTCTTTGTTAGTCGTGATACTCTTTTGTTTCTCGAAGTTACTCGCGATACTCTTGTTTCTCGAAGTTACTCATGATTCCCAAAAGTACTGATTTTTTTCATTAATAGCGGTAACGATTTTAAGTAGTGGAAATTTTAAGCGGCTACCGGTTGTTGCAGTAACATTACGAGTTGGAGAAGACATAAACGCATGTTCCCAGTCTTAAAGTTTTAAATGCATGTTAAAAGCTTTTTCTAGAAATCTTATTGAGCAGAAGGAATGGTTTTTTTTCATAAAAGCATGCATATAAAAAATATAATTGAGTTTTTTTAATAAAGCAAATTACTTACTTTCGCGAAATATAATAAAATCATTTTCGAAGTAAAAATTCCCTAAAATTGAATACATAGTAAAGAATTATTTACACAAATGTCTCTGATTTTTTAAAAAATGTTATTAATGTTAGAAGAAATTTTAGCAAGATTGATATTTAAATTATTCCTTCGCGTAAGTATTCGAAATTTATGGGAAAGTTTCTCATTTTTTCTAGTATGCTACAAAGGGTAATAAGTGTATACATTTTCGCAACAAACATCACATGTATTTTTGTATCAAATTATAATCGAAATTTAACCGCTTAACTTAAAAGCCCGAGAATACTCGTGCATAGAATTATCGCATTTTTAGTCTTAAAACTAAAATTTAATTATTAATTAGCTTTATAATTTTACATAAATATTACGTAGAACCTATAAACATCTCAAGTATATATGCCTTCTGAGATGAATGAAAACGACAGCCTCTTTCTAAAGCAGAAGGGATCGTCTTATTAGATAGCAAAGAAAATAATTCAGTTAAGGGGTTAAATAAATATTTGTAAATATTGAAGAGTTAGGAATGGGGAATTTGTGATAACTTGAACTGACAGGTGGACTGATAACTCTAACTCTCTTTAACTTTTAAAATTTTCAATCAAAATCCTGCCTTCAATTAACCCTTCAACCGGCTGAAACGTAGAAAACCGCTCTCTGATGACTATTCTAAAACCGGCTCCGTCGCAGAAAGTCGTTCTTCGATTATTACTCTTAAACCGGCTCCGGCGTAGAAAGTTGTTCTCTGTTTATTACCCGAAAACCGGCTCCGAAACATTTGCGTTCACCATTTAGCTACAGAGAGGCCGTTTACAAAGCATTCAGATGAAATATTTTTGCCGTTCAAAGGGTTAAACTAAATTTTTGGTGGCTTTTTTCTGTCTTCCGCGTGCATTAGCTTAGATAGCTTTATATATCCAACATTTATGATTAACTTTTAATTACATTTGGATAAAATTTCAAATATTGCTCGTAAATTTTTAACACTACGTACGTACAACTTTTTGAAATGTGAAAAGTTAAGACATTATGAATTCATTTTCATTGAGAATCAGTAATTCAACTAGGTTATGGATTATATTAAATAAAATCTTTCTCCTAGAATCACTGAGAAAATAAAATTCAGCTCAAGTACTATAACATTGATAAAAAGTGTTGGATGAGAGTTTTTTTTTCGCATTCGTGTGTCTAATTGTCTATGTCGTCGTTCTGCTACCAATTATTAGGTAATCTGAATCTATTCCATCCGTAAGATGTGTTAAAGATCCCAGTTCATCTTAAGGCGAATTATCCATTTGTAGTTAGAATATTTCGTGAAAATACTGAAGAATACAAGAGTCATTATAAAATTGACTAATTAATACCATTTTCAAGGTCCGACGCTTTAAATTATAGAAATCAGTGGATAGATTAAAAATGGGGATTCTAGCTGTAACGCAGGATAGCGTCAGTTATGGGGTTTTTATTTAGAAAAGGGACTTTTATGAGAATGAGTCCTGATGGTCTTGAAAACCAATAACCGAGTCATTTTTATTGTAACGTAACCTCTGTTTGCGGGGTCGTCGCATGAGCCGCTCGTAATAAGGGCTATTATGCGAACTTCACAGTGCCCGATTAATTGTCGTGGCGGCCGGTCATTCAAATTAAATCCGCGTTGCTAGGATGGTCAAAGTATTTCGTTTTTGATTATAGTAAAATTGAAGGACCAAGGGACAAAACACTGAACTCTATGATCTTCTGTAGTCAAATGTAACTCCCCATATATAACTGGAGAGAATAAATTTAAAACACCCCATCAACATTTTACAAAATGAATTAAAATTAAAATTACTTTAATTCACATGCTCATTTCATTTATTTTAGATTTTATCAAGTTAAACGCATACAGGATTTTTTCAGTTTTAAAATTCTCATAATTTTTTTTAAAAATTTAGATATACATTATTTTGCTGATTTAGAATCAAACTAATTTGTACCTTTTCTTTAATCAGTATTTGCGTAATAATATATTTGGTAATTTTTCTCGGAAATTAACTCAAAAGTAAAGCAAGCTCAAATTTAAACTGTCTGCTAATAAGCTTTCGATAATCCAATCATGATGGAAAGATATATTTATTTTTTCTTTATTCTATTCTTTTAACTAATCATAATCCAGACGGAAATAGTATAAGGAGCCATTACTTTTTTAGCTAGTCGTGACAAAATGAATATGAACGAAAAATGAAATCAGTATAAGCATATTTAAAAAAATGATGTGCTTTGAATTTTTATATAAGTTTTATATCTTTATAGTATTTTTCATTTCGTGATTGTTTAGGATTTATTCTGGAAATAAAGCGCTCCGAATTACGATTTATTCTGGAAATAAAGCTCCGAATTATGATTTATTATGGAAATAAAGCTCCGAATTATGATTTATTCTGGAAATAAAGCTCCG
>BGPR01000053.1:548352-566527 GCA_013235015.1 Araneus ventricosus | reverse complement strand
GGAAATAAAGCTCCGAATTATGATTTATTCTGGAAATAAAGCTCCGAATTATGATTTATTCTGGAAATAAAGCTCCGGATTTTGATTTATTCTAGAAATAAGTTACTGCAAAAATATGAAAACTTACCGTAAATTCTTAGTTCCTTATCCGCCTTCACTGTTCTGAAAGATGGTGCTTCTGTAGAAACTTCACAACCATAGGTCCCTTCTGTGTTGAGATCCGTTTTATACAAGTATACGTGCGTAGCATTCGACTTTGGAAGCTGAAAAAGAATTCAAAAGCATATTTATATAATCTATTTATATTAAATATTTATAGCATTTAATCAAAATCAAACTGTATACTTAATGTTCGATAAAAAACATGAAACAAGATGCAGTGAATCTTATTGACATGGTTTAACATTGAGTGCCACGTCACCAATACTCGGCTACATCTAATTAGACAGTAGGTGTGAATCATAGGTATGAGTCAAAGTGCGCGATCGGCAGCTAACGTGTTATAGGAAATTAATTTCTTTTCTTTCTAATGTAGGGGAAACTAAGGATACTTGACTCCTAGGGATATTTGACCCTACGCGATTTTCTCAGATTGTGAGATAATTGGTAATTTGTGTGGGGCATTTTCATTTAACCTTTGGTCACATGATCTATCGGAGGGGATTTTCATTCCAATCTGAAAAGCCATCATAATGGTGTTTAGGTAAATATGTTTTGAGGATCGAAAGTAAATTTTCACTTTTTCATTCCTCAGTGGATAGGAAGTTTAATATTGAAGATGTGATGAATTAAAATATTTCTGAGTTTTAAGCATATTTATAGCAATAATTTGATATACAATGTTATGCAGTATCTTAAATTTAAGTGGTTTAATTTTTAGATTATTTAGAAAAAGTTAAGTTAGGGGTACTTGACCCTATCAAAAGCTATTGCAGATTCGATGTCGTAGCCGACCGAAGCACATTTTGTGGTTGGAATTAGTTTTCTGGTGTGTGGAGTTTGTCGGCAATATGACAACTCAAATATGGAGAATAATTATTTAAAAATTATTTGTTAGTAATTATTTAATGAATAAATTTCTTTTTAATATAATAATTTCAAATAATGCAAGTAATTATTTTAGTAAGAATTTTAAAAAGAATTGAAATTTAATTAATCTATTTTTCCCCGCCTCAGAAAAAAAGATTTATTTATTTATTTATTATTTTAATAAAAAATGTTTGGTCAAACTTTTTGTTATTGTTTGGCTTTATTTAACTTTTTGAAATCTCTATTGAGTTTGTCTTTCTTTCTTGATTTGAATTTTCTCCTAAAATATATTTTTAATCTTTTGCTTTTATTTTCCTTTAAATATTAAAAGAACTGAGTAAGTATATTAATCTTCTCAATTCCTTGTTTTGTGTAACATTCTTTATATCCTCTTTTTGCGTTTTGATGCTATTCTTTTTATTTTTTTTTAATTTCCCAAAATCGGCAATTCTTCAACGAGCTACTGACTTTGCTAGGTTTCTATTTCCAATGCTGTAATTTTTTATTTAATTAAATCAATATTTTAATTATTTATTAAATTTTGAACTAATTTAATTTAATAACTAATTTAATTTAATAACTAATTTAATTTAATAACCTAATTTAATTTATTAACTATATTTTATTAAAAACTACTGCGTTTTATATTAACCATATTATTAATTTTTAATATTAGTTTCATTAATATTATTTGATAACAAAGACGTTTTCAATTCAGTAGTTATAACCCAATATCTGAATTTCGCGTGTATACAAATTATCAAAAGAATTTAAGTATGTTTTGCATGTAGGGTCAAGTATCCCTAAGGTTAGGGTTACTTAAACCCTAGGCGATTTCATGAAATATATTTATTTTATGATTAAATGAGATATCAGTTTAGCGTAAGCATTTCTCATTCTTAAAAGCAAATCTTTTTATGATGCATATTAAGAAGAAGCAAAAGTAGCGTCAAGTTTCCCTAGTTTCCCCTACTTTCATGTTTATTGGAAACGCAATGAAATCAATTCCTGCTCATATGATAACCATCAATGCACCACGCGAATTTAATTTTGGAATCTATTAAGAATTTCAACAGGACATCCCAGCAAAGCATAAGACAACGTACAGATGGATGTTAGATAATATGAGCAATTAAGTTTGTCATGTTTGTGTGACGCCACATGAATGGGCACGCATTCACATAAATGAACATCATTGGTTTCAATGTTTTATGCTAAAATGTTCGTTTGAAATGGAAAATTGATTTAACCCATTATAAGCCAAAACATTCTTTCACTTTTTCAAAAAAAGTTACATTAATATGATAACATGAATAAAATATGAGAGATAATGTTATTTCTGAAATTTTAAAATTAAACTGATTGATTAACTTTTGATTAGAATTAATTTTTTTTAATTGAAATTTTTTACTGGATTTGTACCTTTTATAACAGCCAGCTGAACATACAGATGCAACAGTTAAAGCTAAAAATTGCACTGTTTAGGTAAAAACAAGTGTACCAAGAAAGGAACAATGGGAGCTAATGGGTTTGTAAGGAAAGCAGGTTATTGCTTCTGAGCGGTTTTTTTCAGTGCTTTGTTCTACGTTTTCTTCTAGTATAAATAATTTTAATTTGTGTTTTACAAGATGTTAATTTCGCTGGATGTTGGATGACATGCGCGGTTCCGTTTGTCATGTGACTATGACGTCACATGAATCGACTCCATACTTCAAACAATTTCTAAACACCAAAGATAAACTGCAAATCTATGCATTTTAGGAAATTTGATGTTTAAATCATTTTCTTGTTAATTAAAGAATATGTTTTTCTTGTTGTAATAAGAATTTTAAAATGAAGCTAAGCAAAAATGCTGAATTGAATTTTTTCTAATATCCGTTTATCATTTAAATACAAATTGCGAAAATGTCCCGTGAATCTTCAAAACAATCTTTTTCGGCTGTATCTATTCCCTAACCTTTGTCAGTAATTCTTCGATTTTTTTAACTCTTCATGTTCCAAATTAGAAAACTTAGTTCGAGAATTAAAATCAGGTTTCTATAGTTGTGCAGTTCGCCATTGTATATTTAATTAAAACCTATTTGTATTATTTTGTACATTAGACATAATCGAAAATGAAAAATAATTAGACGTATGTTTCATTTTGCTTATTCGGTTCTTAAAAAACTAAAGCATTTTTAAAGATAATTTCTGGCAGCCCACAATAATGATGACATTCAAATATCAGCATTTTCAAAAATTTCACTTTCTGATATAAAGAAATTCTTTCGTGGGAAATAACTGATATCCGCATGCGAAGAGTCAGCCTTTAAGCAGGCCATTCACATATCTTCCAAAATGGAATTTTTGAAACACGGGAAAGAAAAAGCATTCGTCAAGGTCCAAAACCTATGAAAATTGGAAGAAATGATTTTGATTGGTGGAATTCCAACAACTCAAAATCCGAGACATCATGCGCCGATTCCCATTTGAGACCCCGATGCGAGGCTAGCGGCACATCAAACGGTCTGCCTAGATTGAGACCTAGCGACGAGGCTAGAAAATCGGAAATCCACCGAGAGTGTGTGTGGGGGGATCGAAGAGCCATGGTAGCACACTTTGGAGCCTACTTGAATGACGAGCGTAATTTTTCGATTAAAATGGGTGGGAAAAAACGGGCTTAGAACAAATGGCATAGCTAGCCTTCAAGTGAAAGCCCAGCTTTAGATATGGTTCCGTTGCTGCATAGCCGACTAGTATCAACGCCTTCTCGAACGTAGTAGGAAAGAGATATTTATTGTACTATAAAATAATCAATAACTTTCCGAATATGAATTTCTTTGTCTTGGTTTTGGGATCAGGGAGCTCGCTAATAAGAAAGACGTTTCCACCGAACATCTGCTTTGTATGTGGGTCTAGTGCATGCTAAATGTGTCGTGATTCATAGGTCTCTCAGCTGGTGAAAAACTGGAGAGGGAGATCTCAGGTAGCACAACGTGTTGCAAAATTGCAATATTGACTGTGTGCCATATTGATCGATATTATATAAAATTATATGATATTTTATAAGATTATTCAGTTTTGGGAATATTGTTCAATACCGTATAATATTGTATAATATATTTGTGCTAATGGAGACGTTGTCTCAGTGTCGTTCTTGGATTCTGATGACAGTTTAAAAGTTTAAGATTCTTCCCCAAGTAATCCTCGTGCCGCTTATAAACAGGATATTATTCTAATAAATTAACCTACAAGAATCTTATTATATGTACTTATTAGTTCAACAAGGATTTCCGGTGCATGCATTATAACTAGGGTTGCCATAATTGCCAAGCATTGATACGGGACATTTAAGTGCTGAATAAATAAAACATGGAAAGAGAGGGTAAGTAAAGTTTTATAAATAAAAAATAAATAATATAATAAATAAATAAAATAATCCGATAACAAAATCAATAGTTAAGGCAATCTAATAAAATGACCATGTAGAATAATAAAAAGGATGCGAGGTTAATCCTTTTTAGCCCAGTCATATTTTAGAGTTGATTTTACTTTCTTAATTCCATCATTTTCTTCTTTCACATAACCTCTGTCTCTCTACGATACGTATGGCAACCCTAATTATAACTTCAAATTTCTTTAAACGTATTTAGCAAGTTCACTGCCATACGATAAAGGGATTGTTATTATCATCAAATGAAATGCGTTGGCAATTATTCACCACAAAACATACGATCGAGTGACAAGAGACACTCTGAAGATGCGTCTCTGAAGTATGCTTGTTTTTACTTTCTCGTATACGAAGTATACGTATACCTCTCGTATAGAAAGAGAAAGTATTGTAATCGTCAAAGAATTCGAACTCGAGATTTTGAAGGATCTCCACGTTTTAGACCTACCTGAGTCAGAAAAACACAATTTTGGAATTATGTCTGTCTGTGTGTGTGTCTGTCTGTGAACACGATAACTCGAAAACTATTAGAGCTACGGGGATGAAATTCGGTATGTGATCTTTACACATAATTTGTAGGTTTCTATCAAATTTTTGACAAAGTCCGTCTACGGGAAGTCTGTCTGCCCGCGGTCATGCGAACACTATAACTCAAAAACTTGGATAGCTAGATGGATAAATAGCTAGATGGATTTGGTACACAGTTTTATCATCATGAATGTAGGCCCGTTTAAAATTTTGGGCCATATCCAACAAAGGGTTGACTGTCTGTAGGTCTGTATAATCGCATACATGTTTTACTTAAGTTAGTATGGTTGGCGTTTGACCTTGGCGGTCTACGAAGGAAATTGTAGCGAGCCGCAAGCACGTGCTTCGGAAATTACGGCAACCCAAATTGAAACTTTGTTCTGACATTCTCCAGATGGAAGGTATGGTGAAATCTTGCGTGATATCTGTATTAAGATTTCTTAATCAAAAACGTTAAATAAAGTTGTGGTACCTCAGCGCGCGTAAAAATTGAGAACATACGCAATTCTTTTTGCAAAATATTAAGTTTTAGGAATTCATGAATTTTATATGTTTCATTGTAAATCACCATTCATAATTTTTTTCTCAAGATAACTAGGGCTTGGGTAAATACCCCAAGAATATTTACCTACTGGGTGTTTACCCACCCCACATTACTGGTCGTATGCGAAAAAGTTTCGGAGAGGTCACTCCCGCTGGTTTGAATGGAGACCCGGACGTGATGACTGGTGATGTGAATCATAGCTTTGGTCACTTGGGTGGATGCAACACGAATCACCATGTCGGGCTACCTGATCTCAATTGCAACATACCCACCAGCCAAACGACACCTTACATAAAAGGATATTGTAGAATTACCAGTGGAAAGCGCATCAATAAAGTTTAAACCTTATACGCGAACAATATGTCTTTCTAAACCACGTAGTAATAGGGTTGCCATACATCCCGTATATACAGGACTGTCAGCTTATTTAACTACTGAGTCCCGTATTACAATTTGTCCCGTTTTCCGACTATTCTTAACCAAGTTCCTGAATGGGAAGAAATAGAACGCTCTATTGCATATTTACAAGTAAGAAACGCCCATACTGGCAACATTGAAATTCTATTCAACCAGTCTGTGTTTCTAAAAGATTATTTAGAGAAAAATAATACCAACCAAAACTGAGAAGCAACTATGAAGTTGAGTATGGAAGAGAAACGACTGAAGCTCTTTGCAGATACAAAGTATATTGATCAGAAGTCATGTCTAATAAAGGTATGCGAATATGTGTTTCCCATCCAAGCCCACAATGCAAATGTGGAGAGAATAATTTCCCCATTGTCAATTTAATGGTCGAACGAAAGAAACAGGTTGTCAGTGGAGACAACTGAAGCACTTTTGACTTGTCATTATAATTTTAAAATGATTTGCACCAAATTTTAAAATTATATGAAAGAAGCAAATGATATAATTAAGAAAGTAAAATCACATTTAAAATATGACTGGACTAAAAAGGATAAGTGTTGCATCTTTTTTATTATTCTACGTTTTTATTTTATTAGATTGCTTAAACTCTATTGAGTTTTTTATCAGAGTAAAATAAACCATTATCTACCTACTTTTTTCATGTTTATTTATTTAGCACTTAAAAGTCCCGTATCAAAGCTTTACAATTATGACAACTCTACCTAGTAAGATAGTCGTGATGAACATGTAAATACTTAGAATTGAAAATAGACTTACAACATAATTTGAATCTTGAAAACTTAAAAATAGTTTTTAACAGATCCAAAGGTTTGAATAGAACACAAAAATAATAAAAAATATATAAAATTATTTTCTTTGTCAATCTAATCATTCTTAATGGCAAATACTCCTCTCTTTCATTAGACCAAGAAGTTTCAAACAGATAAGATAAAATTCGAGGAAATTTAAAGAGTTGTTAAAGAACTTGCAAATAATGTCTTATTTAAGCCTTTCAAATTGACATTTACATGGTTATATAAGATTTGGATGCATATTTTAAATACTTATTGATAGGGAATGAAATCTATCGAAATTCATTAAAGTAGTCAAAATAATCCTTTTCTTCAGCGACTGAAAAGGGTTTTACCTACATAAAATAAGATTTTTAGGGCCAGGCAACTAAAATCTGAAACTAAGCCAAGTTTTAAATCATTATGTATTTCACAACATACGTTTCAGTAAACATTTATGAAAATCTTCCCTTTCTAGACAAATAAAGTTTTCCTTCTGTAATAATCATTAATTAATTTTGGGCTTATGGACTTTACTTATTAACAGAGATTCAAAACTTGAGCTTCAAATTTCGTCACATTTAATCCTTCTGAAATTAACTTCTAATTAACTTTTATAATAAGTTACCAAGTCTTCAAATTCTTCGTCAAATAGTTTCTCGGTAGAAAATATTTGCGAAACTCCACAGAATATTTAAATCTGATTTGAAAATGTTGGGAACAGCAGATTAATATAAAAAGTAGATAGGTAACCACGTGTATGCGAAACAATGCTTATCATGTAGTTTAAAAAAGAATTGATGTTTGTGATAAAGTGTATGAAATTAAAAATAATTAAGATGGAGAATATTTTTCCTGAAAAGTCTAATTTTCGTATTTGAAACTTATATCCTGATCATACAGTTTTTTTTTTCATGATTTATGACACCAGTAGTGGCTATTCTTGTATAATGTTTAGATACTTTTATCCTGTTGTCAAAAAGAGTCTCTGTAATAAAAGTAAAAAACACTAAAACTTCTTTTTAACTTTAAGAAAGTTCTATGCATATTTTTCATTCTTAACTTAAATAATATAAAAAGCAACATAAGTTATGTTTCTTTAATAAAATTAAATTATTTGCTTTAAAATACGTGTTTATTTCGATTAAATTTTGCAGAAGTCTGAGGCAATGGTACTTGCAATCTCAGATTTCCGAATAAATGATTTTTTGCATAGATATTAATTGTAGAATAAACATAATTTTAATTCTTGTATTATTCACATCCCTGAATTTCGTGGACCGAAAGGACCCCTTCCTTGCTCAAGAAAGCAAACTCACTATATTTTAATACTGCCAATTAGAAATTATGTAATAAAGCTTTGTCGATCAGTTAGTGGTAGGAAATAATTTAAATTAATTTCCAAATTTATTGGTTATTTGAAAGTGTATTTATAAAAACCACTCGACATTTTTATCTTAAGCAGACATAATAGCAGATGGTACTTTTCCCCCTTAATTTACACTAATTACTACTTTAAAATGAATAAAGATTGCTGTAATAATGAAATAATAGATCAATTTGGTATATAATTTCGAAACAAAATGGTGTTTTTAGAGAATATAAATACTGATTTGATGGCAGAACAGCATGTAATTCTATATTTTAATCGAAACACTTTTTTCATATATAGAGTTATTCCACACATCCCCCGCAAATTTATATAACGCTTCTGCCCTACCCCTACTGTTATTTCTATTTATTTATAAATTGCAAAAAATCCTTTTTTTATCCAGCTTGCGAAACCTTTCTTAATGTGTTCAGGGGATATATGAATAGACTGTTTACTGTCAATTTCCTTGAAAGGGAGGGGGGATGTTTAAATTAAAATAGAATCAGTTTAATGTTTTACAGTTTATTGAAGTTAATTCACATGAAGTCACAATCACATGCCAAGCGCAGCTGTGCATGTTTCCTTAGTTGTGCAGTACGATTCCTTACACTGTGATTTGACTTCATGCCATTTTTCTTCCTGTATGATACTTAATGAATTCCAAAATTAAATTGGCAAGGCATATTTGACGTGTATCACGTGAGACATGAAATGACTCCTTACACTGTGATTTGACTTCATGCCCTTTTTCCTCATGTACGATACTTAATGAATTGCAAAATTAAATTGGCAAGGCATATTTGACGTGTATCACGTGAGCATGAATTGACTCCTTACACTTTGATTTGACTTCATGCCCTTCTTCCTTCTATAAGATGCTTAATAAATTCCAAAATTAAATCGTCAAAGCATATTTACCGTGTATCACATCAGCATCAATTGACTCCGTTAACTATTTATTGTTACTTCAAAAGCTTTGTTTCAAATACCTTTGAACTGATGTAAAAGTAATTGCTTAGTTAATTGAACAAAAACTGAGAGAAAAAAAACAAAATATTATTTCTTATAATAAGAATTCAGCTATAGATCAGTTCCTATATTCTAAATAGGGTAAGGTTGCTGAAGTTGTATCCCCTAAAGAAAAAAGGCTACAAATTGCAGGTTTTACTAAATGAAGGATCAAATTTTGCATTGTTCACAACTTCTATGAATATTGCAGCTATTTATTACAGAAAAGTTCAAAATCCATGTACTCTTTCGAAGTAAATAAACAAATCTTAAAGTAATAACATCGGTACGACTAAGGAAACCGATTCTTAATTCGTTCCATCTATGTCCTAAGTCGTACCTTGGAAGCAAATGAAGCAAAAACACCTGTATTACTATTCTTTGAGTAAACTATTCGGTCTTGAGTTAATCCTCAGTCAACCCTTTCGGTTTTCCAAATTCATAATGTTTATTTAGTTCTAGAAGGTGGCATCGCAGTTTTGACTTAGAAATATTATACTTTCATTGAAGCCCATATTACTATTGGGCAATTTTCATAACGCCTTGTCCATGTCTTCTTGTCTCTAAAGTATTATCGGTACGTTTTAACACGTTTATGGACCCTGCCTAAAGATTGGAAAAAGTACATTTCACGTTACATATTACAAAGAACAACATTATCTTTCGATAAATGATATGTATTTGTAGATGTGCAAGAGATTCTTAAGGCGTAACTGGTAAGACTTAAACCTTGTTACTTTCTCGTATACGAAGTATACAAAGAGAAAGTATTGTAATTGTCAATTCGAACTCGAGATTTTGACGAATCTCCACGTTTTAGACCTCCCTGAGTCCGAAAAGCACAATTTTGGAATTATGACTGTCTGTGTGTCTGTATGTCTGTGTGTCTGTGAACACGATAACTCGGAAACTATTAGAGATAAAGAGATGAAATTTGGTATGTAGTCTTTAAACATAATTCTTATGTTTCTACCAAATTTTGGACAAAATCCGTCAGCGGGAAGTCTGTCTGTCTGTATGTCCGCGGTCATGCGAACGCTATAATTCAAAAACTTGAATAGCTAGGATGATAAAATTTCGTACACAGTTTTATCGTCATGAATGTAGGTCCGTATAAAATTTTTGGGCCAAATCCGTCAAAAGGTTGACTGTCTGTCCGTCTGTATAAGCGCATCTCCGACGCGTCCGCTATCTCCACACGCATGCGTATTGGACGCAATCTTCTGTGCACTATATTTATTGACTCCTGCTTGGCGCTTTTTTCCCATCCGATTCTCTATGCGCATGCGTACTTGGTAGCGATCTGTGCACGAGGAAGGATTGTCCTTGAGCGAAGAAAGAGTAGAAATCGGTATGCATTTAATCGGAACGCATCTCTTCGAATTTGATTTTTTACCTAAATATTTTCTGATAGTCATTGGATCCTGGGTTACAATAGGTTCGAATTTTTTTATCCACGCGGGGGGAGGGGAAACAGCACCTTTTTCGAGAAGTATACGAGAAAGTTTAGAGGAGACCACTGCCGCTGGTTTGTGGGTACGACTTAAGCAGCGGCAAGTGTAAAATTTTAAGTAAGCATCCGAAAAGAATAAATTGAACCAGAGCGTCATTACTGCGTAAAAGCAACTATTCAAATAGCGCAGAATGATACCCTAAGAAATAATAATATATTATTAATAATATTGTTGCGCTACGACTTACGAAATATACACGAAAACTATAAGAAACTACCGAAAACTTTTTTTCTTCGATGTTAGGTTGTAACGCATCGGAGCTTCGTTCTAAATAATGGAATTAACATCGCCGATGTTAGTAGTCATCGCACTGCCGTCAGCGTTGCTGATTCGATGAAAACAAAGTCAGAATAGAATGGGAACGACGTAGTCTGTGGTACGACTTGAGCAACTTTACCCGACATTTGATTTAATTATAAATTAAATAAAAAATGGATTAAAATTATAATAATTATATAATAATGGATGTCTGGACTTTTCGTTCACCCAAACTTCTTTAATTCCATTCCAATCAAAAAGTTCTTCATTACTCTATTTATTTTTCCAACGTAAACTCAATTATATATGTTAACATGAAAGCTATGCAGAAATAATGAACATTTCATAACGTTGATACTTTCAAAACAAAGTTTTGTACAGAAACTCTCGAAAATCAAAAGAAATAATTATAACTGGGTTTTATTCAAAAATTGAATGCTAACAAATTTTCTTCTGGACAAAACTTGTTTTTGATCAAAACTTTAAAATATATCTCTGCCTCTGGTAACGAAAATGCATTCCATTTATTACATGCCATTTTAATAAATGCAAGGTTCTAGATAATTTTAATTTGTTTACATCATTTAAACAATATGCAAGATAACAAAAACCGTGTAAATTGAAAACTTTATATATGATGATGCGGTATGCAATATTAGTTTTGTAAAGAGTTAAAAGAATCAAAAGTTCTCTAAATTTCAGTAAAAATGTTGGTGATCTAAGAATTATGAATATCGAGAATTCAATTACTTAATGATGCATATATAACATATTGTTTGTCAACATCTTTTATAATAGTTTTGTATATATAAACTTTAGTTCATTTGTACTTCTCACTTCTATATAGAATTATCATAATCTTTCTTAATAGTATCAATTAAAGAGCTTTTTCAAGTTCATTTGAAATACAGGTTGGTCATAATTTTTGGACCCATTTCAAAAATCAATAAAAAAAACCCTATAATGTAGCAACTTCATTTTTTTAAATGATAGAGTAGCTCAAAATTTGTTTTCAGATAGATAACGCGCTGTTACGGTGCACTAAATCTGCGCAATCCAACGCAAGTGTCAAAATGGCTAGCGTGCAGCAGAAGATACGTCTGCCCCGTCTTTGGTTCCACGAAAACAAATCAATTGTAACAGTTCAAAGAATTATTCGGTTAAAGTATCGAAATTGTCGGTCTCCTAGTAAGAACTTCACCAAGCGTTGGTCTGAAAAATTAAAGGGAACAGGAAATGTGCATCAGTGAGGGAGACTTTCACTCACTCCTTAATGTCTCATACCAACGCTTAATGGAGTTCTTACTTGGAGACCGACAATTTCAATACTCTAACCGAATAATTCTTTGAACTGTTACAATTGATTTGCGTTCGTGGAACCAGAGACGTGTCTCCGACTTGATTTGTTCTCACGCAGCTCTTAAATTCCTTTAAGAGTAACGGGTTGCAAAGAATTAGATCAATGTGAATTTATTTGCACTGAAAACGTAACAAATTTCAATAATTTTTAAACTTTAATTCTAATTAAAAATACTGGTGATTAATATCAGACATTGAAATAAATATTTATTGTATTTGCATTGCATTTGATGAAAATGCTTTTTCTGTTACGTAATTCAATGAAAAGGGCTAGTAGCCAGCGATAGGTAATTTAACTTAACGCGTTACCTATCGGAAAAAAATTGAGCTAATCTCTCATTTACACAAAAA
Organism: Araneus ventricosus; assembly: GCA_013235015.1. Lineage (NCBI taxonomy): Eukaryota > Metazoa > Arthropoda > Arachnida > Araneae > Araneidae > Araneus > Araneus ventricosus. The sequence continues at coordinate 553,938 of BGPR01000053.1, read as the reverse complement.
CGAAGTTGCTACATTATAGGTTTTCTTTTTTTCATTTTTGAAATGTGTCCCATAATTTATCACCACCCTGTATTAGTAAGCAGTACCTCGAATATGAAGCGAAATAAAATTAATCACTTTTGTGATTTCTGTATGGGAAAAGTATTGCTTTCTATAATAAAATAAGGCGTGTACTTGCATTTCTCACTTTTGATCGAGGTCTGTACATTTCACAAGAATAAGAAAACTGCCATGTAAATTTCTAATTCCTAGCTTTATTGTCAGTAAATTGAACAGCATGCATTAAAAATAGTTCAATGAGTATGAATGAATAGAAATGAATATGAATAACAATGGTACTTTAATTTCTCTAGCCAAATCGTAAAAAAAATTACTGTCAATATCAGAGTTTATTAATTACAAAATCTTCCTTCATAAGTCCTCCTTAAGTAAGTAAATTAAATTAAAAAGTATATTCTTAATTATATTAAAGATGATATCAATAACTGTGTGTTTTTAAACATATTTTAATTACTGTTGGTTATAGTGTCAGTGATGATGCTGTTGTTCGACGTAGTAGAGATAAAACATTATATTTTTCCTATTAAGCTTATAATCTTTTTTAATTTCCAGATTTATGAAGGGTATTTAAAAGATAAAGACTGTATTCAGGAAAGAACTTACAATGAATAAAATAATGAAATGTCTTTATTTCTTTAAATTTAATGCAGTTTCTATACATTTATTTTAAATTCATATATAAAACGAACTATTTACCGCAGATAATAATTCAAAGTACCAAAGAACAAGAGGAACAAACAAGTTCTTTAAAGGAAATGCGCATTTCCTTAAAGTTTATAAAAGTTCTGAGGAAACACATAAAACGTTAAAAAGAGTCAACATTTCTGAATGATTTCTTAAGAAATGTTCGTTCTCCAGACGCTTGTCTTGAAAGGAATCCACTCAAAACCGCAAACATTTAATGGGGTATATCTTCTACCAAGAACAGGTTTATTGAGATTCAATTAATGCACGTGCCCTCCATTTTTTGAGACAAAAAAGACAAACAGTCCACTTTTTTTATCGAGAGAATCGCAAGAGATATTTCAATAACAAAATGATATACTAAAAGAAAGGTACTCCGAGCAGTTGGATCTCACATCCTTACCCTTCTCGAGTACAATTTCAGAACCTCATTTACTTATTGGATTTCTGTGTTTCTTTTTTTTGGTCCTTTTGAATTTTAACGGGTGAAGTGCAGTAGATACTAATGTCAGTAACTATTATGCTTTATTCTCGTATTCATTCTGCAGCCATATTTTAACATATCTTTTTCTTGGGTGATAAAAATCTTATAATATGACAGCATTATTGTATGCATTTTTTGCAGTCACACATCAATTACTAATGGATTGCACTAGTAAGATTAATTTTTTAAAACTTAAACACATTTAAGAACTATGAAATTTTAGAGGGTTTAGATTTATTAAGAGATTCAGTGATTTTTTCTTACAATCTAAAATTAAATTTACAAAAATAAGGTATCCGCCTTCATTGGAAATCGATTTTCGGCCAAAATTCAAATTTTTGTTGTTGTTTTATCTGAAAGCTCATACTTTCTAGTTTCCAAAACTGTTTTTATTTTATTTCTACGACACCCATAAAGAAAACTAGAGCCTCTTTTGGAAACCTCATTACCTGAAAACGAAACCGGAAGTGAAATGATTGGGAAACAATTTTCAGTATTTTCAACCATTTTTTAATTTTGTGAATTATGATTACTTATGTCTTGTTAATTTTTTTAATGTTTCCAGGAGAAAGTTGTGACAATTAAATCCGGAAAATTAAAAAATAAACTCAAAGATCTGGGAGGGAAGGGAAACCTGACAGACAATTTTATTGATACATTTCAAAACTATTAGGGGATAGCCATAAGAAGCAACAAAAATAACTTGGATGCAATGCAAAGCTCTGTATTGGCAGCTTTTTCTGTCTTTGCTCTAAAGTATTTAGAGCAAAGACAGAAAATCTTGATTGATCTTTCTTGCCTTCTTCGATATTACTGATGGTATGCAAAACCCCAAATTTTCAGTTCACTGATCGTTAAGAAAAACTTCATAAGAATAACATTTTTAAACATTGGAGTCATTTGTTAAATGACTTACTCCTACTTTCTTTTGGATCTGATGTTCCAATTTTAAATTTAGAACAAAATTACTGTTGTTTCTTTTTCAATCTTTTAGGTTTTGCCGCATTTAATCCTGAAAAATTATCTTGCAATAGGATAGTATTCACCTCCTTCCTTCCGTCAAACAGCGAATTTCAAATCAATCTCGCTCCTACCTAAACTCAAATTTAATTTTAAATAATTAACTGCAAATGACGTAATATAACTATAATCTGTGCGCCTATGTATTAGGTCTTTAATTGAGAAATGAAGCAAAATATCGTCTTTTAACAAACACCGCCAACATCTCAATTTTTTGAAATTTCAAAGAGGAAGAAAATACACAATTTTTCGCAACAAATAACGAATATTTCTGAATTTTTTTCACATCTGGTAGTAACATGTGGTCTTATGTTTATATCACATGTTAAAAAAATTAAGAAATATCCGTTATTGGTTGAGAAGTGAGTATTTTGCTTCCTCTTTGAAATTTCAAAAAATTGAGATAAATGGTGTTGCTTGTTAAGCGACGATATAGTATATAGAGCTCTTATTGTCTGGTTACAATGTTTAAAGTTACAGGTATTTCTAAATTTTAGATTGATGGACTATTAGTGTCCACACGATCACTCTGCGTAATCACAAGTCTTACAAGAATTATTTTTTATTTTAATTTCTCAACCAAAAGGATTTTTAAAATGAAAAGAAATAAATCGAAATTTTAGAAGAAGACATTTAGTGGTAGAGTGAATAAATTCAGATTAAGAAATTAAAATCCAATATCTGCAAGGTCCGAAAATAAGTACTATCTTTCTTAATTTCTAAACACAAATCGTTTAATATTCTTCCAATTTGCGGAAACAGAATAAAAATTTCTCGAACGATCGGAATGCATTTTAAAGAACCCATTAAATATTCTAATGTATATATTTCTAAAAACTAATTTAACTAATATTTATTTCTCTTTACAAAGATTTGCCTCTCTGAAATTATCTTAACATATCGTTATTTGCAAAACTAGTGAAATTCTTTGATGCATGTAGATATCTATCTAAATTAAAATTAAGTGAATGTGATTTGACTTCCGCATCATTAAAGAAACCACAAAACACAGATAAGTCACTTTAGATCCATCGCCAACCGTAAATATCTCCCTGGCGTCGAATCCAAGTCAGCAGATAATGGTATTTTTCTTTCTCCGCGAAACCACAAGAACATCAACTTACCCTGAAGCCTAGTGCTATATTGGACCCGTGCGGAAAGCCTAATTAAATAACAACGGTTAAGGCAGGTTACAGAAAGCCAATTAATTTCCTGGGGAAGTAACAAACAGAGAATTCAATGGTTCTTCATAATAAAGTGTTCCTCTCGTATCAAAATCTCCTAGTCAAGGACAAATGCTCAGGGAATATGAATTACATCAACTTCACGTTTTAAATGTTTTGGCTGCGAGTTTATTCCGGATTATATTATGGCTATTCATCGAATAAATCTTTTCTTGTTTTTCTTTCCAGATTGCTATTTCTTTGCTTGAGAAAATGGTATTTATTAGGACAATTGGTGAGAGATATTTGGAGCATGGCAATATATTTAATATATCCTTGAAGAAATTAAATTCGTAACACATTTGGGTGTATCAGCAACTTACAAAATCACCATAATTTATAAAATGAACATATCAAGATCTCCTAGTGAAAGATGAATGCTGAGGGAATATGAATACAAAAACATTACTTTTTACATCATTTGGTAATGATTTATTTAATAACAAAAGTTAAAGTATGTTACAAAAAATCAATTATTTTCCTTCGGAAGTAAAAAACTGAGAATGCAATGATTCTTTACTTTCTAGTCAATGACAAATAATCAGGGAATATGAATTACATTAATTTCGCTTTTCTAATGATTTTGTTAAAGGTTTATTATATATCAAGTTACTATTCAAAGAATATGTAGCTTTTTGTTTTCTTCGAGATTGCTATTTGTTTGATAAAGAACATTTTATTTAATTGGCTTGGTTATTCCAGAAATGTATTAAATTATTAAAGTATAATGATGTTTTTGATCCTACAAAAGCAGCGAATTAATCTGCAATCAGTATTATAGTGCACCCATGCTGAAAGCCTAATAAAATATCTATAGTTTACGAAGTTAAAAGAGAATTATAAATATAGTTAAAATAATTTGCTACTAAAATACCGAATATAGATTTCAGTGCCAGTGGTTTTTAGTAATGAATTGCATCTCGTATCACATTTCGAAATCTTCTAGTGACTGACAAATTAAATGTAACTTCATTTTCTTAAATAATCTGATTCGAATTTATTCTTTTAAGCTCCATTATCGCTGTTCCAGTGATTGAGAAAATGCTATGAAACGGTAGGAAAATAATACTTCCAAGAAAATTATTTGTATCTTTAATAATTAGCAAAAATTTTAAAAATATCTTTAAGATACATTTTATAAAATTAGTGTTGTAGAGTAGTTTATTTGATTACAAATATTTATTCTATATGCGAATAATGTTAAGGTTATCAAGGTGCACTCTCGTCTCACCTGTTTTATATAATTTTCTGAAATTTCGTTTCACACATGTTTGAATTATAGAAGTTATAAAACTGAAACTTTATTTGCATATCAACTGAAATTTTCGTTCATTTTTGCCTTGAAAATTTAATCTTCAGTTCTGCTCCCTTCTTTTAAGAAAAATATTTGTCAATATAACATTTTTATACCGTACTTCTTATCCCCGTAACCGCTTTATCTATTATGCGAAGTTGTCAAATTAATTCTATACTTTTAGTTCCTCTGTTACACTTAAGAGAGATCATTTTAATCTAATGATTCAAGAGTTTTGTTTCATTTCTTAAGTAAAACATCTTATTATTTAAGGAAAATCTTGCTAGTATCATGTCTCACAATGTTAAGCGGAGATGTCAGATACTCCCGTAACTGAAGTTGAGAAGTTTTCAGATTGTGCTATAGACCCGACAAAGGGCATTTTAAATTTCTAATGACAAACAGAAAAATGAGTTACTCTGTTAGAATTTCATTTCCTAGAAGAAAGTCCTACACTCAAGCATTTAGTTGTCCCATCCAATATCGAAGCCCATTCATCAGTGTATCTATTGACAAAATTCATCTAAAGCTGTTAGCTAACAGAGAGCCGTAACACGTTTCTCTGAAACATGAAAGTGAATTCTCATTCTCGAACTTGAGATGATCCCCAATGAATCAAACAGGGGATACATGAGATAAAGAATTAAGTCGTATGAAATCGTCTTTCAGATCTTTTATACAATTATATCGATGAAAGCAACAGAAGTGACAATACTCTTTATTTAATAAAAAGAGAAAAGAAAATATATAATATAGTGACAACGCTATACAAGGCAAATAACACATTTCTGTTCACCAGGGTCTATGAGAGGACACGGCCT
>BGPR01000053.1:467777-548342 GCA_013235015.1 Araneus ventricosus | reverse complement strand
TTTCATTTCTTCAAGGTTATTCTGGCGTTTTATTATTTCAAGACAAAGAAACTATTGCCCTACTACTTCACTGCTTGGGTTGCAACCATACATCTTCGGGTGATTTGTTCTGATATAGATTAGTTCCATCATCCATTAAAGTTTTTACAAAGAATTTTAAAACATTCTGTATATATAGCTTACAAAATATCTGAAAATTGTCCATATAAATTACTTGTTTGAAGGCCGATATAATTATGCAATTAGATGCCAACAGATTTCGACGAGCGATTTTTATTATTTATTCATCATAAATATATTTTTGCGTTTACCTTACATACAGTATATGGCCAGAAGTATCAGGACATTTTCAGATTTTCACATTTTTTAGAATTTATCCGGAAAGGATTAACTGACAGCCCTTAAACTTCGGCCATGTGAAAAATAGACTGTAACTCACATTTTACATTGAAGATTCGGTCCTGAGGGCATTTAAGGGACAGTCTACAAACTGATGAAGACAAAAGCATTTTTGGCCCATCCCGCTTCACAGAATACTGATAACAAGGTGAAACTTTGCGGAATGGTTATGTTTAATGTGCATAATATTTGCAGGAATTTGTATAAACTCAGCACAAATATTTGGGAAGATATAAAGGTTTTCTTAAAAAATCCCAAATTTCCCGCCTGTTATTTGCTTATAACATGCAGAGTTTTCTGCTATATTATACGAAACTTACACAAAAAAATGACAATATGTTAGAGAAGAATTTGATAAAAGTGTGGGGGAAAATGTTTGAATATTACAGGAAATATGAGCATTTTCCAGTAAATAATGTTTTACTGCGCATGCGCGAAACACAGCGTAATTTTTCTTTCACAACCTTAAAGCCAGATATATAGGGCAACTTATATATAAAAAAAATTCAGTTCAATATCATTAGTATTCAGAAGGATATCGATATCGCAAACTTTAGCTCCTATCGAAGAGAAGCTAAGAAATTAGGGGTTGTACACAAATTGATATTTTTTAAACTTATATCTTTGAATAGTTATATTGAATTGTATAGTGGTTAGAAATTTGCGAAATACCCATGAACACTTGTAATATTTGTAACGAATAAAAAATACATTTGTAGAATTATTAAAATATTTTAAGAAAAGAAATTAATTAGATAAATAAATCGTTTGGCCATAAAAGAAATATATTTAAAAAATATCGTTTGGCCGTAAAATTGTGACAATATGCAACTTGTTAATAATCATGCAAATAATATAATTCAAGTAATAATTTTTTTGTTATTTATAGTGCCTAATTAGCTGGAATTTAAGTTATGCACGCAATTGATGTGTTCGTGGGTATTCAGCAAATTCTAACCACTATACAATTCAATATAACTACTTTTAAAAGATATAAATTTAAAAAAATATGCAATTTGTTTATAACCCCCATTATTTAGCTTCTCTTCGATAGGAGCTAAAATTCTGCTCGTTGTAATGCCTATATCTTTTTGAATACTAATGATATTGAACTAAATGTTTTATTTAAGTTGCCCTAAAAATTTGGCTTTAAAGTTGTGAAAGAAATATTATGTTATGTTTCGCGCATGCGCAGTAAAACATTATTTTCTAAAAATTCTCATATTTCCTATAATATTCAAAATGTTTTTCCACACATTTTTACAAAATGCTTCTCTAACATATTCACATTTTTTTCTGTAAGTTTCGTATAATATAACAGAAAATTCTGCGTGTTATAAACGAAAAACAGGCGGGAAAATTTGGGAATTTTTAAGAAAATCTTCCCAAATATTTGTGCTGAGTTTACAAAAATTAATGTAAATATTATGCACATTAAACATTACCATTTCGCAAAGTTTCATTTTATTATCAGTATTCTGTAAAGCGGGGTGGGCCAAAAACGTTTTTTCTTCATCAGTTTGTAGATAGTCCCCTAATTGCCCTCAGGACCGAATCTGCAATGTAAGATGTGAGTTACAGTCTATTTTTCACACGGTCGAAGTTTAAGGGCTGGCAGTTAATCCTTTCCGGATAAATTCTAAAAATTGTGAAAATCGAAGTGTTCGGATACTTTTGGCCATATAGTGTATTTGTTTCAGACATTGTACATAGGTTCAATTTATTGCAAAAAATTTTAGTTATATTTAACCCTTATGTTATTTATACTTTCGACGTGAATATTGCATCTACATTTCGATGTTTTCTTCATATTGTAATACTATTATAGAAAACGTAAATAATGCTTGCGAAATAAAAAAAAAAATATTATTACTCGGTGTAATTTTAACGTAAACAGATTAAGTGAAAAATTATTTATTAAATTATAATTGTTAACTTATTGTTGTCTCTACAATTTAAGCATAATGAAACCGTCACTATTCAAAAGAATGGTGTTATTTAGTTTAATTCCAATTAAATCGAATGAGAATCGAAAAGATTCTTATCAATAGTTAGCAACTAAATACAGTGCAAAGTATAAGCGAAAACTACTTAATTACAGCCTCTATTCAATTAAGCGGAATTTAATCCATTTCTTTTCTTTAACTCACTCAAGTTTCTTCAATGAATCTTGCTAATTACTTTGCTGTAATCCCTTCTGTGTTATAATTTCGCATTGAAACTTTGTATGTACTGAGATAGGAAATTCCATTCAGACAAGCATGAAACAATTGCAATACTCTTAATACTTCAGAGACTATACAAAAACGACGATTTTGTCTTCAAATCGTGAACTCCATCGTGCCTTAATAACGTATGTTGTTTTCTCAGTTGTATTTAAAATTTACCCATTTCATTTCTAATTAATATGTATTTCATAACAGGTTTCAAAAAGTAGAAAGCTCCTTCGTTGTATTTGATTGTTACCTAAGATTTTTTTATTTAATTTAATATTCGTACCAGTATCAAGAACCAATTTTGGAATAGAAATAATCTTAGAAATATTCCCAGATGAATAAATAAGCAGGCAAATAATAACATGTGTTGTTTTCGCAGTTATATTTACAATTTACACATTTCATTACTAAATCATATTCATTTTATAACAGGTTTCAGACACTAAGGCAATTTGCAAAGTTCCTTCGTTATATTTGATTGTTACCTAAAATTTTTTATTTAATTTAATGTTCGTACCAGTATCAAGAACTCTAATTTGGAATAAAAATAATCCTAGAAATATTCCCACATGACTAAATAAGAGAGCAAATGCAGTCAGTCTGAAAATTCGTATTATATGGATAAAATATTGTGTAAGCGTAATATTAGTTCAAGTTTCGAATCAGTTTAAACTTGTGTGTTTTCATCACACATATACAGCTCAGTAATTAGTTTGCTAGCAAAAAAGCCAACATAAAGATCAATATATTTTTAATTAGTAAGCTGCAAAATTCGAAAGCTATAAGGAAAAAAAATGGCACTGTGACGGCCGTCAGAGGGCGTCTATTTCTACAAGAATCTAAGTGAAGCGATGCCTTGAAATCGAGTATTTAAACTCCATCGAACCCGTCCGCATATTTACAAACCCTACCCTGATAGAACTGTGGCAGGAAATCGGACAATATGATTGGCTCGCTTCGCCGAGAGCCGATGACGTCGTTCTTTGCTCTCGTGCGTGTACTTTTCATTAGCATAATTTCTTACAGTGTGGGATGTTTTATTTTTTATGATATTTTGAAAAATAATTTCATTTTAAAAAATATTACAACCCACGGAAGAATTTTTTCTGTGCTGTGCTGGTTCAATCACGTACAGCTATTGGCAGTAAAGGTGTTGTTATCAGAAATCACCGTGGGGCCGTTCAAATATTACGTAAGCATGTTTTTTTAATTGTTGCGACTCCCCCCTCACATAATCAGCAAAATAAGCCGTCTTAGCCCCCCTCTTATAATTACGTAACGGCTGCAACCCCCCCCCTCCGTTCTTTTTTTTACAAAACATATAGCATTAATAATCCCTAATTTTAAAACTCTAACTCGGCCCAAATATGAAAAAAAAAAAAAATGTAAGTTTAATTTTTTTTTTTGAGACTTTTTTAAGAAAATTCAAGTTTAATTTTCTTTTATAGATTTAACTTTTCAAATTTAATTAAATTATTTATTACAAGTTACAAGGATTTTCGGTAATGAAGTGATTTGAATGTCTTACGTAAGCATCCTCCTACTCCCCCCTCCCCTTGTCAGCAAAAATAAGCAAATCATAACCCCCCCTCCTTGGGTGCTTTCGTAATATTTGAACGGCCCCTGTCTAATAATTTAGTGGAGTCAGACATACAAGCTGATGGTTACAGCTCAAACATAAATATTTCTTTGCTATTCATCCTATGTAACAATTTGAAAATTTGTTCTCTAGATGCCATAAACATTCTTCTAGCCACAATGTTTTGTTTGTCACGGAATCAGTACAGAAAGGCAAGAAACTAACTTATTAAGAATTTCTGGCAAAATACGTTACACCTGCATATTTACTATTGCCAAGAGTACTTTTAATTAATGAAAAATCTATGTTAGTTCAAATCATACGAGTAATTGTTCGAGGTCTTTCGACGTGTTAAAATGCGCNTTTATTCCTAGATAAAATACCTAATGTGATTCGTAATGAATAATAATTCTTTCAAATTTTATACAATTATTAATCGAAACATTTTTCGTTGCGATAGTCATTCACTTCTTGTGTACATATTCATTTAAGGTTAACACCATTTATTTAATGTTTATATGTTTGATTGAGAAGGTTGATGTAAAACTCCATTTATACTTTTGCATCTAAGGAAATGTTTGAATAATTAATTACTTGAGCAATTTCCTTTCATTTCGCTTTTATCTTTTGAAGTATTTCAATGAAATGCTCTCAAAATTTTTCAAGTAGAGAATAGCTTTAAAAGTTATCAGTTTACAATATGTAATTATATATAATTAAGAACTTTTTAATTCAACAACTGTTCTCAACATGAATGATTATTTCATTACGATGTTCCTTTGATAAAATTATTCTAATCTCGTTTCATATTTTTTTAGAAAAATGAAGCATAATTATTCTCTATCTAAGCAAACAATTATTTATTACTTTATGAAAGTGCATGATTTAATGAAAAAAAGAAAACGTTAGATATTCGCTAACACAAAGTCTATTTCGACAAATATTTGCTGAGATAAAAGTAAATATTTGCTTTCAGTAACAAGTAAACAGAGCTGTAGTTGTCATAGTAAATGCTTTTAGTTAGTTGCCTCTATTTTATTTCACTGAAGCTCTCCACAAATCATTTCTCTTCTTGCAACTGATTATTTACATTTGAAACATAAGTTTATTCACTTGAATTTTTCATTCAGATCCAACATTCCATGGCACAAGAAATTTATTCTAATTTATATACATATTTTTTTGTTCAAATTTAGTACCATAGCACTGTATATTTTGTTGTAAGGGACAGCAGAGAAAATGTCGTTTTTGTTGTTTTTGAAATAGCAAGTTATGTGAGAAAGGAGTAAAAGGGAAATGTATGCATGTCTTTCTGGAAGATAAACTTCACCATTTATTCTGATAACGTTATTTAGTTGTGATTAATAAAGATAGAGTCGTGGATTAGCGGAAAACACTCATTCGCTGTGGACGATTTACACAAAATCAAAGATAGTCACATAGAATACATTTCAAGTTCATTTTAATCTTGCATATCAAAATTCAGTTCCGTTTGCTCAAGCAATTACAATGAGGGTAAATAACTATGAGAAAGCGAGAAAGACTGTGAGGAAGAGGAGGTAAAAGTTAACAAAAGAATGCTTATACCAGAAATACAGCACACCTTTATCAGGAGTCCCATTTCAAGAAACTGAACATTTTATGCTTTTATATAGGCTATATGTATGAGCAAGCTATTCTTAAGCATTCGTCCCAAACTAAAATGTGCTTTCCCTTTATGTTTGCTTCATGTCACTATGAATAAATTTGTATCCCTGATACCGTTTTTAAATTTCCTCATTTTTCTACCTCGCCGTATATTTTGATACAGCTCCGAAAGAATATTCGTTTCAACGCTTTTTCAAAGTAGATCATTATTTGCAGTGGAAGATTACTCAGTAGAAAAGTTATCCAACCTTACGTGACTTACATCGACATATACTCCAAGTAGCTCGTAATTCTGGCCAGCGGGCATGTCACTGGGTAAATAGCGGAAGAATTCCACGTTGTTCTTGTACCATTTGACTGAATAAAGTTCGTCCTCTCCAAGTTCATATTGGCATTTCAACCACGTTGATTCTCCGCTGTGCAGTGCCCCGGGTATGTCCAACTGAACAAATTTCAGTCCGGATGATAGGCCTAAAATAAATACAAGACCAAATTTTACTAATTTAATATCACATCTGACATACTTTTTTATGCATTCACAATGAAATATATTAACAGAAAAATTAGTAGTTAGTATACAATTCAACTAATTACAATAGTAGTAATATATTGATAACATTAATCTATACTAAACTAAATTAATGTATGATATATTCACAATCATATTAATAGAGAAATTGAAAATAAATGTCTAATTGAACCAATTTCAAGTCTGAAGATAAGGTTACAACAAATGCATGATCAGAATTTGCTAATTTAATGCCACAACTGAAACAACGCTTCATATTCAAAATGTTCTTGAAGACTGATGAAGATATTATTCCAAAACCTTAACACTTCTTACTTTAATGTTAATTTAGGAGGATTTTATGTATAGTTAAGAAATAAAATACAGAAATAAATGATAATTAAAGAATACAATTAAGAGAACCACATAATTAGCTTTAAACGTAGCAAAAGTGTTTGAAATATTCAACATTTTGCACGATTTGACATAAACATGTTTTTCAACTGTAAAGTAGGAAAGTGAAAGAAAAATTAATAAAAACGTTTATATTATAGATTTTTAAGAAACTTTTCCACTTTTTTTAATGTTTAGCTTTTGAGGTAGTAATAGTTACAAAAAAATTTTCTTATATTACGATTTCTTTTTCGAGTAAGGCATTTACAGATTTTGTATCTTATAGAATGCATATTATGTTCTAATAAGAAAGGAACTTGACAAATATTGATCTATTTTTCAGCAAATAAAATTTCTTACTTGGATAAAGGCGTACAAAATTGAGTTCTATTCTCGTTCTGGTAGTTAAAAAGTTACTTTTTAGAGTTTCACTTCCAAGTAATAAAGGCACGTCTCATCATTGCGGAAATATGCGGACAGAAACAGATATTCAGAACTGGAAAGCAATGGACTCGAGACCCTATTTCATTGAATACCAGCTTTGTATGTATATAAACAAACTGATCGTAGAGAAGATGTTGTTATGTTGGTGTGGAGATTTGAAGAGCGAGCTGCATTCACATATATTTTGATTAAGGCCTACGTTGGCAATCAAGAGAATGAAACTGGTGACAGTTTAGCTAAGAATGCTACCACAGGAGATATCCGAATCTACTGCCCAGTCTCTCGCAATTACTTTAAGATATAACTAATGCAACTTTCCATCAATGAATGGCAAAGGTAATGGGATTCAGGTGCAATGGGAAGAAAGATTCATCTCCTCCTGCCAAAATTTTCTAACATCAACCCACAGGACATGGTCCTTTCCCAGCTGACCTCAAGCGATTTAATCATAGCTCTACAGACGTGAGCGGATGTGGTAGAACTGGGAATCTCTGCATTTTACCACTAGCTGCCCTCTTACCGCCTCATTTCATCTGAGGAAGCCAGCAAAGGACCTTGAAACGATCTGGTGGAAGAGAGTTTTTGCTAACAACATCCTCAGGACGAAGATCTGATTACTCGTGAGATTTATTTCCGAAGATGATGAACTCTTCTGCAACGACCTCAACATCTGATATTATTTACTCCAACTCAATGGCTACGTTCATCAAAACTGAGTACTAAAAGGCCACCTGATTTCTTCACTAAAGATTCAGGGACACCTCCTAAGATTGTTCATTTTACGAAGGACAATTTTTTTCTCTAGTTACCATTCTCGAGTTCTCGGGCATTTTTCATCCTCACCAGCACTTTTCCTCGAATTTTCTTAATGCAATTTCGCAAAATGTTTTTTCATCATGTTATAACCCTATTCAACCGGTATATTGTTTTTAGAAGATGTTTGGTGTGTATGTTTTTTTCTTTTGTTCCTTATCTTGTTTATGTTTTGTTTCTTGTCCCTTATCTTTTTATTATTTTTGGTGCCCATTTCACATTTGAGTTCATTTTGTAATCAAGATTTGACTTTAGGTGTTTTACGAGGGTAAGTCACAAAAGATAAGAAAAAATAATTTACCATGATAATCAGTTGGAAACAATTTTATTTTTCAACATAATCTCCACCAATGTTAATGCACTTATCCCATCGTTTTATCAGCGCCCGAATTCCAACAGCATAAAATTCTTTGGGTTGCTGTCTCATCCACAGTAGGACTTTGTGTTGAACGTCGTGATCATCTTCAAAGTGTTTGTTTCCAAGATGTTGTTTTAGTAGACCTAACAGATGAAAATCACTTGGGGTTAAGTTTGGGCTGTGAGGTGGATGCTGTAGCACTGACAAACCCGATCTTTCATATGTTTTATACACTAAAACATTTTGGAGGCAAAAACTTTGAATATGATGACGACGTTCAACACGAAGTCCTACTGTGGATTAGACAGCAACCCAAAGAATTTTATGCAGCTGGAATTCGGGAGCTGATGAAACGATGGGATAAGTGCACTAACATTGGTGGAGATTATGTTGAAAAATAAAATTGTTTCCAAGTGGCGAATTATTTTCATGGTGAATTGTTTTTTTCTTCTTATCTTTTGTGACTTACTTAATGACTTACCCTCGTACAAATTTTTTCAAAATCTCAATACGACCATGTAATTTTTCTATTTTTCCATTCTAGAAATTTTTTAATGTTTTTACAAACATGCACGACTTTCTTTTTCACCCACGTTTGTTCATCCCCACAATTATAGGCGCAGGGGCATGCAATGGGGTTAAAGTCAAAGTTAAAAACCATTAACCATCGTACTGTCTTAAAGCTGAGTGCTATTCAATAAACCAAATCTCGTTGATGTTCAACAATACATTAATTTGAAAAGAAACTTTGAAGTCTGAACCATCAGTACTTCGCTGGTGAATTGTGAAATTAAGTTTTTAAGAGAAATTTGGAGAATAATTTTCAGAAATTCTATCCGAATTAGTTTGGAACTCTTCTCATGTGTCTATTTTTATTCTAGTTTGAAAACGTTTATTTGGAATTAGGAATGGTGAAACTATTTAAATACCTGAAACAAAAGTATTTACTTATTTTAAGGTCTATTAAATTAATTAGAAGAAATATGATCGTTCCGATTTCTACAGAAAATATTGATGAATAGTTGATTACTTCTCAAATTATGATCATTATAAATAATGGTATAAATAAGGATTGCAAAATATAAACATTCAATTTTATACAAATTTAATCAGACTAGATTAAAATTCACTATATATATATATTTAAGCTCAAAAAGGGACATATGTCATTTATTAATTCAAACAAACACAATGCGTTTAAATTTACATTTAATGACTCTGAAGAAAAGTGAAGGATACAGTTAAAAAAAGTAAGCATATTCAAAATTAAATCTGATATCAGTTTATTTAACATTGCATTCTGTTGCACATAAGTTAATTAATTTTAAAAAAAATGAGCAGTGACAAATAAGGAGCATTGTGGAAATGTTATTGATTGAAAAAACAACAATGTGAAAGGTAAATAATCTTTTATAAGTAGGCAACTTTCTCCCTCAAGAAGTAGGATCTCTTTTTTGCTGAATTTAAAATTTCTGCCATGATGTGTCTAAGAAGAAGAATTAAAATAAACTATTTAAATTGTTTAATTAAATAAGCAAAAATTGTTTAAAAATAAAAATTCATAATAATTGGAATTAAAAAATATGTATGATATCAGCTCATGATAGATATTAAAAAGTAAATCCCCACATGAAATTAAAACATATCATAAGTTTGCTTCCATTAATATATAAATAAAGTCCTATCGAGTTCGCCAATCCTGCGGAATACTAAAATAGATCAACTCGAAATTCACTCATATTATCGGTAAGTAATAATAAACTCATATACAATTCCAGTTTAAATTCTGCAAAATAGAGTTTCTTCCCTCTGCCTACAAGCTGGTACAGTAGTCAGTCCTACCTAAAAAGCATTTTCGTCATAAAATTAATCTGTGAGCTTTCTAATAACCTTGTAGACAGTTTTATTTCTCTGTTGTATTATATCCCCAGATATGTGATATATAAATTTATTTTTAATGAGAAAAGACAAAAAAATTAACCCTAAAGTGGTTTTGAGGGACGGCAATCTTATCTTCCAATGATTTGAAACGGGGGGAAGCATCTTCCTGTTTCTAATTCAAGATATCCATCCTATAAGGATATTAGGAAGCAGTTATGCAATCAGAAACCAATTACCATTTTGTCGATTTTGCTTCCGATGCTGAAAACAGAACCTATGCATGTGATTTTCCATGTAAAGTTAAATGAACTCCAATGTGTTACACAACAGACTACTTATATAAAGCAATTATTAATTTTGGAAAAATATAACATTTGAATTTTTTCTGTAATTTCTTGAGACAACAGTTATGTTTCGAGATGCGCGTTTCGGAGTTGACTCCTAATTGCATAACTACGTCCATTTGAGATTTTGTCTACCTATAATTTAACGTCTACCCATTGATTAATTGTAATTATTGAAAATTATACATTTTTAATGAGCTCTTATACAGATTACAAGTATTGCATTTTCTTCGGTTTTTTAATATTACAACGGCGTCAATTTTCATCATTATCAAGTTGTTAAAAATAGCTTAAGGTAAATTGGGGTTTGCGCAATAGCAGTACCATAATAAAATTTGCCTTATATCTACAGAAAGTATGTACATTTAAACTTCGATTAACCATCAGTTTCTGCTATCCATCATCGTCTAAAAAATCTAATCCGTCATTTTTGTACATTACTATTTGTACAGTTTTTTAAATTTAATTTTTATTATTGTATTATTTTATTTTTCATCTATTTCCTTTCATTTTTTTTTTATTTTTTGAATGTACTAAGCTCATCCAGAAAGTAAGTACCGTTTGCGCATATCTCCCGCGCATCGGACAGCACGAAGGTCGTGCATGCGTGGCTACATCCTTCAACTCGAGAACGAATTAACCTAGCCATTTCGTTTGTTTATGTTAACGTTTAAAGTCCTTGTTTGTCGGCAATCATGTTTAAAACAATCGATCGGCCCGCCAACTGTGAAATAAGAGCCGTTCTCAAGTTTTTAAATGCGAGAAATGTTTGACCTTGCGAAATTTATCGTCAGATAAATGAAAGTAAGTCCGGACCTAGCTCCATCCGACTTCCATTTTTTTCTCATCTCAAGAAATTTCTTGCCGGCCAGCAATTTGCAAGTGATGATGAGATCAAGGTAAACGTCTCGAACTGGTTCAGGTCACAGGCGGTAGAATTCTACGAAGCGGGTATGTTGCAATTAGTGCCAAGATATGACACATGCCTTAATTCGCATGGTGAATATGTCGAAAAGGAGATTAAGGTGTGTAGATTTTTCTGTAATAAAATACAAATGAAAACAAACTGCTAATCTTTTTTAATACCCAAACGGTACTTACTTTCTGGATGAGCTTTGTATTTTTTTTTACGCCTCTTATAGTTTTTCCATTGCATTTAGTTTTTATTATTGTCCAGTTATTTAATGTTTAACTGTGTAATTTTGTGTTTTTACAAAGTTTAATTTTGCTCTTTTATAATATATAGCACATTAGCAATCCTTCATAATAGAATAGCTCCTGTAAACATTTGTAAACTTGTAGCGTATTTTAATTAGGCAGCGGTGTAGAGAATTGTCAATTTTTAAGAGAGGTCACTCCCTCGAGTGTTGTGATTTTTCTTCCACTTCATGTCCTCGATACTGCTTAAATAACCTTAAGGTTATTGTTGCAGGGGCATGGAGTGGTGTTATGTTATGTACATTACTATTCTTATACTGAAGCTTATATTGATTGTTTTATGGAATTAAACACAATATGTATGTATTATTCCCATTTAAAGGATTTTATTTTCATTTTCGTCCCAAGCCAACAGTGAAATCACGTTGCTGTACGTATGTATTAAGAGATTTCTGTTATCCGTCTATTCGGTTATCCGTCACCGCCCCGGTCCGGACTGTGACGGTTAATCTAAGTATTATTGTGCTTCTATTTTATTTATATGCAGACGAAAATGCATGGAGTATATATGCCCGCTGGTTTAGAACTTTGATAATTTTTCACTGAATGGAAAATTAGGTGCCAAGCCGATTTCATCGCTCTAAGAATTATTTTTACTCATGACACCTTTCAATAATTTTCTATTCTTTCTGGTGAATTTAGTTTATTATTATTTTGTATAAATTAATTTTGATTACAATCAACATAACCCTTTTGTCATTATGAGCGCCTAATTATTTTGAACTTTTAGCTTTCAGGTTAAAAAACTTAAAATAAATGAATTGATCTTTTTTGTATTTAATTATTTCTCTGAAGTCTTCAGAATACTTTATCCACGATTATTTAAGAAAATATACATATAAATACGATCTATCTGCTTTTCAATTCAACATGAGAAACGGAAAAAGACGTTTGCGCCGCTCTGAGGGTAAGTATCTTCCTTATTTGTATTTCAAAAATTAGTTTTTTTCTCAGGTTTCTCCTGTTTATTTCACAACCTTAGATTTAATGATACAGACTTTTTTAATGACACTTCGCATTCATTGATAGTATTCCATCTAAATAATATTATTAAAAACATGTTGTTTACCTCAAATCCTTCTTTCTTCATAACGGCTCAAGAAACACTAGATATAGGTCACGGCACTTTAAACCCCTCGCAATTTAACATTTCGATCTAGTATTTTACAATTTCTTCTAAAGCAATCATGAAGTTTCTCCCAAAGAATGACAACAGCCTAGATTCCTTCCAGGTTCTTATTCAGCACATTGGCTTTCAATAGGCTGTTGTTAAAAGAAAGAAAATGAATGATAGAAAGCCCATTCAAGTTGAAATTCCCAAGTTAATCGAGTGTATTTTGCCCTCAAATCATTTGAAAACAAACTCACATGATTAAACGGCTCATTTTTTACATTTTACTCCAACCTTGGGGGACCTAGACCCGCGCATCCAGAAGTTGTCCCATCATCCCCACGACACCCTGGTGACATCATTCATAGCCTCGAACTCAGAAATTTTGAGAGTCGAGGGTTTTATTGCTTCGTTCGCGGTTATTAAACAGAGGATTTTGTACCGAGTCAGTGTCTGCTGTTCCAATTTACACCACGTTGAAAGTCTAATTACTTTCTTAATTATTCGGAACGTTGCTGAACACATCGTATGACACAGCACTTAAGAGTTATGTGACGACAATTGATTTTGACGAGGGACTAGCGACAAATTACGCAGATATGAAATCTTGGGATCTGGAAACTTCCCCTCTGAAGTTAATGAACTTATAATGATCATTTTGTGCTGATGGTGGAACTCTAGTTTTGAAGAGACAACGGAGTTTTCTTAATTACATTTTGAACAACTTTTAATTGCAAATTTCGAGAGTTCGAAATCCTTTAATAATATATTAGAAAATTTATTAGAGAAACATAAAAACATAAGTAAAAATGCATTTTAACCTTCTAAGTACGGGCAGTTTTTTAATTTCTGTTTAAACATTTTTAGACATTATTTATACAGAATTAAGGAGGAATACAAATATTTTTACAACGAAGAGAGTTTTTATTTATATGTAAAAAACAGGGTGATTATAAAGTATTTATACATTCTTGTGCTAATCACATTTTATTGCATAAATTACATTATTAATCAAGCATATATCATACCAGGACACACCTTTTAGTACATTTCAATGTGTTGTACTGTATTGCAGGATGAATTAACAGAT
Source organism: Araneus ventricosus (assembly GCA_013235015.1). NCBI lineage: Eukaryota > Metazoa > Arthropoda > Arachnida > Araneae > Araneidae > Araneus > Araneus ventricosus. Next base: position 534,341 of record BGPR01000053.1, on the reverse strand, counting down.
TTTTTTTTATAAAAACAGCACTTTTATTTTAACATATTTTTCACCAAATACTGTTCATTTGCTGGAACTATATACATCAGTCGTTACATTTTTGTCTCTATACAGTAGGATTTAACAAAAAAACTAACATCTTTTATCCTACTTTGCAAAGCAACGCTCGTTAGACAAATATCGTATTGCCACACTAAAACTTCTTAGAAAGAAACCTTTAGAAATAACTATATATTTTTGTAACAAATATCGCAGTGAGTTCAATTCAATCTAGGGGGGTCAAATCTGGTGACCGTGGAGCCAACATTCTTGGCAACCCCTTCTTTCTTTGCATGAGGATTTATAAAATCCAAGGTGTACCAGGTGAAAATACTCAACATTGAACAGCTTAACCCTCTCACACCGAGCGAGGCGGTCTAAAAATTTCCTCTTAACAGCGACGAAGGCCGGTCTGAGGCGGTTGACTTCTTTTGAGGGGAGGGAGGTTCTGATTTCGCTTAGGAGATAAGAGCGGTTGGGGTCCAATTACCCTTGCCAACCACAACCAATTTTCTTGCGCCTTTAGGGAAGATTAAAGCAGGGTGTGGGGTAAATGACCACCCAGGTCATGTCGTATCTTCCCCCAAAGGCCTGGTTTTAAAGGTGCTAGAAGAAAAAGTCGCCTCGGGGTTAAAGAGTTAAACAGCGGATTACAGCCGCAATTGAGGAAATTACACCAGCTATGTTGAGCCATGTTTTCCGGGCCACTGTGTAACGCTGGGAGCTGTGCTGAGATGTGCAAGGGGGACACATTGAAATGTACCAAAGGTGTGTCCCGGTATGATATATGTTTGATTAATAATGTAATTCATGCAATAAAATGTGATTATCACAAGAATGTATAGTTACTTTATAACCACCCTGTACAATAGCGCAACCCATAACATTTATTGGAGTAAGTGGTACGCGATTTTTATGTTGTCAAAGGCAAGATGGTTTGATGGTTCAGTTTTAGCTCTTATATGCAACATTAATTTAATTTTTCATGATATTTAGCTTTTAACATTTGTTATGCGAAAGAAAAAACAATTAATACGCATGAAGAAAGTGCACACTGAACTAGACTTAGTTAAATTGGAGTGATTAATTTTGTTGCAATCGTATTTTATATTTTTGTGTAGCAATTGGTACCAGTAATGTAATATCTTGAATGAAATGTTTTTTCTGATAGTATATTTTTTGAAAGGTGTAAAAACATTTTTATGCGTCAGATATAAACTACTAAAGTATTAGAAAAATAATTAACAAAATTTGAAAAATAATTATAATAGTTAATGCTCTTTGTGAATCAAAATATTTCGCAAATTTTCATACTGGATTCAGAACTTAAAAACTTCAATAACATGCTGATTCTTTTATATATTTTATGAAATACCTGATAAAAGAATTTAATGTATTTAAATATTTGTATATTAAATTTTGATTCCAGCCAAGAAATGGCTTTTTTTCATATTACAACATTTTTTTCTATTGTAGAATGTATGAAAGAGAATATGAGATTCTTAATAGCTTATGTTATTTTGTTGAATAGGTTAGATATCCAAGAAATGTTTCTACAGCTCAAGAAACACTCACCCGTTAAATAATCGCTATTAAAAAAGAAATTGGTTTATATTACAGCAGCTAAATAAAGAAGTACAGAATGTATCCAAATAAAGTAGAGATTCATTTTTTTCGCAGAGCTAGTTTGATTGTAGGAATAGCAATTTTTGTTTTCAAATATTAATTTATAAATACTTAATAAACCAATTTTTGAAAAAAATGCACCACACCGATTTAATATATAAATAAGTCACTCTAAAATAATAATCACAAAATATAGCAAGTATATTTAACATTGCGCTTGTATTAAAACCGCTCGGGGTTAGAACCAGAAAGACATTAAAATGCCACAATTAAACTTCACATCATGTTTTCTTAAGATGATATGCTACAATAATTTCGGATCATTCTAAAAGCAGACTTGCAAAATCCCGCGAAATCTCCTGCTCATTTTATGAAAATGAGTGTTAGTGTCTTCTAATCCTCCAAATAAACAAACCTTTAAATTAAAAATGAAACTCAAAGTCACTGTACTTTAGCTTCCTTATCTTCCTAAGCGGCGGTTTAGAAGAAACAGACACTTTCCTCAACTTAATATTATAGTCTAAAATTTCTTTGGTTTGATTACTGATGTGCTGGGTTAATCTTGTGACTGCTTATCCCGCGATTTCCGAGGGTTGGAAGTAAGTTTTTTTTTGCAGTAGACAGATAAACATATAACCAAAAGTAAAAAAATGTTGGAAATAAGGTAACTAAAAGCAGAAAACAAAACAAGGAATCCATTCAAGTTCACTCTCTCAAGGGCTAAGAACTTTTCGAAATGGATTCAAAGGAATGTTTGGGAAATTTTCTGTAAGAAGCAAGCCATTAGGCTAAAACAAAGCTTCTCTTAGCCCGAACTTTCCAAAACACAGAATCCCAGGAGGCAAATCACAAGATCAAACATCAAACGAACAAGGAAATAACAACATGGCTAGCTTTATTTTTTGCAGCATACTGCGATTTTCGCAAGCTATTGTGTTTACTTATTAGTACTATTACAGCGACGACTCATATTCTACTAATAAGCCTTGCCTATAAATAACATTTCCCTTCGTTCAATCGTATTTGAACATGTTTGCGAACGTTACATCTAAATAGCGATTTCATGAAATCGGCAGTCAGAGGGTTAACGGTAATGAAAGGAGTGATCCAGAAAGTTGGAAAAAAAAGTTTATTGGAAAAAGGAAATTTCCAACAGAAGGTTTTAAGGCGCTTCATTTAAGTTTCGTACATTAAATTATTATTTTATCTCACAGCCCTAAGCTTTTTTTGTTCTCTTTTTTGACTTCGCGTGTTAAAAACCATTTTGTGAAATGAATCATTGATAAGCTTGAACTTTTTGGCTAACTCGTTCTTTCACTGCCGAAAGTTTCATAAAATGATGTTTCTTAGTAACCTTCAATCGATTGTTTATTATATATTTTATTATCTTCTTTTTCTACTGCTCTGGTCGCAACTAATTTTTAGTACTATGTTCATTGAAGGACTTCTCCACTCGCGATCCCTTGTCCATCAGAAAATGCCGCGACTCCAAATTTTGAAAATAAAAAAGGAAATAAATTATTAATTGATGATAATTAAAAATAAAATATCAAACTCTTTAGAAAATTTCATTAAAATCTTTGAAGTCAAAACAATTTTTCATAATTATTTTTGCTTAGAAATAAAAGTTAAAGAGTCTGAAGGCAAAGGGTCTTGAGAGAAATTCCGGGACTTTTGATATTATTTTGCTCGGCCAATATTTGGGTAGCAATTTAGAGTTTAAGAAGCCCTCGACTTTTGGGACAAAGTTGTTTGTAAAATTTTTAGGCAAAAAAATTGAGGCAGTAAATTTCTTATAAATTTGAAATTAGGAAATGCTCTATTCTTTTTATATATGTTATGAGTTTAATTATAAATTTTATTACAAATAGAAAGAAAGAAAAGAAAATACCTATTACAAATTTCATGTGAAAAAGAGAACAGTGAAAGAAACAGCTAAAATTTGAACTTAGAAAATCATGAAATTGCAATTTTTTAGAGATTTTGATAGATATATACATAAGAGATTTGATTATCCTTTATCAAGAGTGAATTATATTTATATCTTACGAAAATAAATAACACGCTCTAGCTAAAATAGATCGCTACAGTGGATTTTAAGCAATGCTTTAAACCTTCGATTCACCACCGATATTTAATCAAACAATTTATAACATTCCGAAGGAACACCTTAAGCTTAAATCTGATCTTCACCTTTTTCCATTACTGATATAATCAAGTCTACTTTTCAGTCTCTAAGTCTATTCAAGAGTGGATGAATACTTCACAAAGCTTAACGCTTTTACATTCTGAAACACATTCTCTGCGAAATTTCACTGCGACAATTTCATTCCCTTCCTAACTAAAAAAATAGTGCTTTTCGAGAGAAAGAAGGGAAAAAAAGGAAGGAATGAGTCGAAATTCTTCACCCGAGGACTTAAGGTTTTTATCGCTAAGTAGGGTTCCGGCCGCCTTAAAAATCAACGTCCTCGACATCTTGATAAATGGGCAGATTAATGTGTTTAAAGAAGGGCTTTACGGGGACATTATAAACGGAAAATAATCTGAAGGAAGACCGATTGCCTATCTTAGGCTGAGGTCTTTATTGAGTAGTATTAAACTGCTATCTTCTCTAAAATGAGAACACTTTTTAGTCGACGTTGCCTCTGTTGTTGTTCTACTTCGACTTATTTTTAAGGGTGTTAAAGTCTTAGTATTACTTTTGTGTAGGGTAGTTTTTCTTCCACCGTCTCATATAAGCTGATTTTCGGAGGCTATGGAGTTCCTAAGAACAAAGATATTGGTCTTCCTTAAATGATGTTCAAAGATAGAGTTAGAGTTCATTCCAAGGTGCTAACATAAAGTACATAAAATTAATCGACTTCGGGGCCATACGAAGAATGAAAAATCACTTTCATTCTGGATGCAAAGCTTTGATTTTTATGTGGATGGCTCTTTTTGCAACAAAGAACAAGAAGGAATATGAAACGTTCGTTATGAAGAATGTAGATGAATCCCTCTTATGCAACTCCGACACTGATTGAAGAGTTTAATAACCTTATGAAGAATTAGTTCAAGAGAAGTAAGAAAATTTTCTTTATCAGAAAGGTTAGTTTTTTCAACAGGTATAGGTGATGGCAAAACTCTGCTTCGTTACTAGAACTTTAGATTCGAATCGCAGTTCCACTGAATATATGACATGCACAAACGACTGATGGAGTCGAATCTACGGAGGCTCCCATCAATTTTCGTTGGCTTCCGTGGTAATCTGCTTGATTCCTATTTATCTTGTCTTCTGGCAACATTTCATAACTTCCAGAAAATCTTTTAACTGACTATCTTGAGGTTTGAAAAAGGAATCATAGTCTAGTAAGATTTAATTAAAAAGAGATAATTTCTAAAAAGCAATAAGCATTTCTGTACGAGCATAAGAAGTGCTGGACTGGAGATATGGAGACAGGTTATTTACGTGATACTTTCCAGAAATTTAGTTTTGGACAATCAGAATAATCTTATGTTCAATATGATGGAAGAGCATACCAAATATGAATTATTAGCTCTGACCTTATACGAGCATGACTTTCTTGTTCGACCCTTGCAACAAATTTACTTTTCGTTTCAATCGAATCCGACATTGAAATTATTTAATTATGGCTACTCCGATTCAGCATTCGTCAATCTGATTTCTTGTAACTACTCTGGGAAAGTTATTTAAGGATCTTGTAATTTTATATTGTAAACAAAAGTATCTTGAATATTAAAATGCTATAAAAATAAAGGCTTTTACAAAACCCAATATAAGCAAATCGACCGAATAGATTTCCACAATTTTATTTATTTTAATATTCATATTATTTAAATTTCGCGAATACTTTCTAAAAACTTTAACATTTATTCCATAAAAATTAGAAAAATATTTATAGTTCTTCCTATACAAATCTATGAAGTAAAAAACATATATTATTTTTGAATATACATGTTTCATACTGATTTTGCTAATGTTAAATTTTAATTAGATATCTAGTCCCGCTCTTTTACTTCATTCTTGGAAGAAAATCTATTAACAAGAGGACTTAGTTACAGAGTTATTATCTATATAAGAAGCATGCTCATTTTTTATGATGACTGGCGTGTGTAACAAATAATGTAAATATGTACAGTTTAAGTATGGAGACGATGACGCTGATCCTTTCCAACACTTTCATCCTGTTGTCAGAGCGAGAAACCCCAGATCGACGAGGTCTTAACTCCTCTCAAATCACAACAGACTTGATCACACTTGTAAGATCCGGCTTACACTGAGACAAAAGCTAGCTGCAATAAAACAGCAAAGTCTTGTCATTATTCGACAATCTGATATTAAAAGAAGGTACAGAGGCAAGAAAATGAGGTATAGTCCTTCTTCGGTCCGAAATGTCTGTGGGCATGTGTCCTTCATGTCAGATCTTCGATTGATGAGATTTTTTGTTCAGTTGCGGTATCCCAGTGTAACGGAAACTTAAGTTTCAATAAAGATTCTGATTTAAGGAAGAATTATGGTTTAGACGTTGTTCATTATTACTGGGCACGGACATAAGACGTGGGGTGAAAACAAGAGTACCGTGTGCAATTATAAGGAGTGCCCCGTAGAAAAACTTGGATATCAACCATCAACCTCTGGATAATTCTGAGAATTACTGACAACAGATGCGATTTCATTTCTGCCCAGAAAACCAAATCTGCAAAATTTCAGTTTTATCATAGTTTTTGGAATTTTACCCTGGAAGTAAATTGCCCAAAATATAAAAACATTCTTGAAAATAGACTCTAAATAGAGATTTCAACGAAAATATATTTTTAAGATTTCCAATCAAACGAATATTTTTAGTTTTTAAGAAATTATACAACAAGGAAACAGATAAATCTAGAAATTAAATATTAACTAAGAATTAATCGAAATTTGAAATAGATTTTCATGCGATTTTCTCCTTTTTATTTGTACTCAGAGATTTGAGTATTTTGTATGTTCGCAATAAGTCTTGCTGAATTAAATAACTATTCTTAATAACATTCACCATCATATTCATTAATTTCCTATACTCTAACAGAAAGAAAATAACATAGCTAATGAACCTAATTGTAACGTTAATCATAAAATTGACAATTATGTGTCTTTAAGGTGAATTTATTTAAAGGTTATTATTATCTCAATTATGTTTGCAGAGTTTTATACATGAGTGCAAGCTATTCAATTGCATGCACAAACGTTGTGCGAGCAAGCGAGAATAGAAACAAAAAAATAAGAATGAAATAAACCGCATTAGCAAGGGTATTTTCATTTAATTATTAAATTTATATTAAGAAATATCCTTGAGCATTAATATTGAGCTTAAGAATAGTTCAAATTGTTGTTCTTAATATAAATAATTTTTCTTTTATGCATTAAAATTAATGATAATAGCTTAAAGTCTTTATTTAATTTGTTATCGTTTTTCGTTTTGTTTTGAGAATGTTTTAGAAGAAAATAATACCATCGATTACTTTTGTAAACTATAGGAAAATAATGCTATTTGTTGAGTAGCGCAAGACGTATAAGATGAGTGTTCATTTTATTGCCAAAAATGAAAATTTAACCACGAACAGAGCCATCTATTAAGTAGGAAGATACTTCAAAATTGATAAACATGAGCTATTTGGATTTGTTTGAATTTTGTATGTTGTTGATACGTTGCTGAAATAATCTCTTTTACATTTCTGAATTTCTCTGCATTACATTTATTTTTGTAAAGGTACTACAAGAGATGATTCTTTCATTAAGAAAAAGTATTCTATGTAATAAGGAAATATATTTTTAATATTTTTATTTTGAGGGAATGTTTCCATATTAATGGGCTTATCGTGCAGTGAATATAATATATGAAGTATTATAAATATAATATTGACATCGGTTTAATATTTAACAGGTAATCCTTCTGCTTTAGAAATCTCCCTAAGTTCCTTCATTGCAATTACACTTCATCATTTGGTACTTTTTGAAAATGTATCAAAGTCGCAGGTGGTTTGCAGAAAGTTAAGTTTCAGCCAGTTTAAATTAATGTCTCTTTTGGAAGCAACTCGAAGCATATTTTGGGAGGAACCTTCTAATTTTAAACTGCTGTCAAATGACGAAGACGACACCTCAGCTGGCACTTCCCTCTCCAAACCTGCGCACAGTGGCGGCTCGTCAGCTCAGAAACAAGCAGAGCTTCAAAAGTTTTATAGACCTAAGTTGTAGGAAATTATGTGCTGATTATTTTTGTATATAATGATGATAAACTAAAAATTGATATTTTTGAGTTATAATAAAAAAACTAGAGAATTTTTTTAATGTTTTTTGGCTATAACTAAAATACCAACAAAAAATTATTGTTGGCAAACCTTAGAGTCGCAATGAGCACCCGAAAAAATATAAAGAAGCAAAAAATTACAACTCCTCCAGAATTAGATTTTAAAAAAAGACTAATTACAGAGAAAAAAGCGAAAAAGAGCCAAATGAGGAAGTTGCGCCGAAAGAGAGCTGAAAAAGTGCAGCTCAAATGGATGCAATTTCAAGAGTAGAAAGGGTTGCTTTTCTTCCTCTTCGCGTTGCTCTTTGCGTTAATATCGGATGTAGAGGAGGGGCCAAACTTTTTGCAGCTCTGGTCTGTCTCTCTCTTAATTCTTGATTGATTTTCCGTCTTCTTTTTACATTTTTATTAATTTTTTGCAACTAGGAAGAAATGTTTCATGTTTTTTTGTCTATAACTAAAATTGCAACACAAATTTTTGGCGGCAAACCTCAGATTCATAAAAAGCATCCCAAAAAACAAAAAGGAGCAAAAAATTAAAACTCCTTCAGAATTTGTTTTAAAAAAACTTATCAATGACTGGACTACTGAGAAAAAGCGAAAAAAAGCCAAATGAGGAAGTCGCGCCAATCGAGAGCTGTGCAAAATTCAGCTCAAGGACATCTAATTTTAACGGGAGAAAGGGTTGCCTTTTACTCCCGAGAGCTCTCCGCGTTTCTCAGTGAGATAATTTTGATCCTTAGGAGGGGCAAAACTCTATTTAACTCTGATCTGTCTCATTCTTAATTTTTCTTTAATTTTACGTCTTCCTTTTTCGTTTTTTATTACCTTTTGCCACTTCCGTTGATCATTGAAATCTCAAAGTGGAAAAGTAAACCAATTAGAATAAAAACGAAAATACAATCTTTTAAAATGATTTCAGGGGAGACTGCAGCTCTTATGGACGAGCCACCACTGCTTGCGCACCACACCAGCGGGAGGACGTTTGATCCATGGCAGATCTAACGTGTACCAGGCCCACAAATACGGCGGATTTTCAGCGGAATCAGGTTTCCAACCTGAAGCCCCCGGTTCCGAAGCCGAGACCTTACCACAAGGTCACCGCGGCCGGAGTCTTTCAGTAAAATTGTTCAAAACAGACTCAACTACCCTCTACCACCTGACTTTCTGACTTTCCATCAAGTCCGGACTTGCTCTTCCAGAGGGCGTTTCGGCTTACCTCGAAACTGAAACTAAAACTCTTGATGTGAAACTGAAACTTACGCCATTACTGCTCTCTTCTAATCTTTTGCTTCTAGCTTCATGTACCTGTGTTAGTTGTGTGTTGTGATTTATGTGTAATTCAGTCAATATAATGCTTTTTATATTTGAAAGCATGATTCAGCGTGTCTTATTCCGTCGTGCGTGATTCAATCTAATGGATTAACAAAGTTTATTGCAGATTCGGCGCAAGCTCTCCCCGGGTCGACAGAAAGGGTAGGATCTTTTTGATGTTCAATTTGCTTTGAATAAATTCTTACCAATTCTGAATAAAAATAAGATTAATTTCTTGACAAAAATAGTTGCCATTGAACTATATTATTGAGTGTTAAGAAGATTAGTTTAGCGTCAAAGCCTAGGCTCTTTCATTGTGAAAAACAAATCTTAATCTTGCTAACTCCTGAGGAAGATATGGGTATTGCCTTGAGATTTAAATGGCTTAGTGAAAATACAACGAATGTTCCTGAGAGATTATAACATGGACTCCCTATTAATGTCATATTCTTCAGTCATAGTGATTTATGAGCAGGTTTTGTATTGACTAGACTAGTAGCTTATAATATTCAAGGATAGAGATTTAGACAAGGATATAAAAATATATAGTTTTTAGTGCGAAAGATAAAAATTTTCTTATAAATATTTATAACTTTCGCCAATTATAGATCCCACAATAGCCCTCGTGTTGCTTTATATAACTAAACCAATTATAGAAAGGCATTCAAAACATTACATGAAGAAAATTCGCACTCACATATGATCGATCATATTATATTGTATTAATTTTCATATCTTATTGCTATTTCACGTTAGAGTCAAGAATCTGAATAAATTGAGAGTGTCAAAACCGTTTGGATTTTATTTCAAGTTGCCATAATTGTTGGAGTTGTTTAGATTTCTCCTGATTTATTCTGGCTTCAATATCAAGCCCATATCATTAAAGCAAAAGAAAAAACTTTCAAGCAGAAGAAAAATTGGTTATAAGATTATACATAAAGGTCGCTTTTTGCATAAGGAATTTATATGTTATACTGTATATTATCTGTCATTAAAGCTACTTCCACTAAAGCATAAAGAAATTCAATGAATCTTAGTTATGATTAAATTTTTCATCCCTTTCAATTTTTCATTTTTAGACTTAATCATGTGTTTGAAATTCAATTATGTAAAACCTGTAACACACAAAAAATAACAAGTAGTTTTTATTTCATGATTCATAAAATTCTGCCTTTATGTCAAATCTTTAAAGAAATAATGTAGCAAATATATGTTTATTTTTAAGCAGACTTATAACAACCTATTGAAAAAAAACTTAAGGGGAATAAATTTAATAAAAACAATTTTTAAAAATACACTTTAATTTGTGTACTAAAAATGCCTTTTTATTTCGATTGTTTTCTACTTTTTTATTTCTTAATTTATAATTCTATTTTGTAATTATTACGAATTTGTTATCAGTTTTTCCTCAAATTCACTACCAGGCGGTGCCCCTGGTATGAAACCCAAATTTAATTAAATTAATCGATTAACTGATAAAGATCCCGAAAATATTAAAGTAGTGTATTGCTGTCAAGAACACGCATTTGTACAAAATTTCAAATCTCCATCACATCAGGAAATAAGTGAAAAATCGATTGCAAAATTCCATTTTTACAAACTTGAAACATGTCAAGTTATTTAAAAGTGCGTATTAAAATACAACTGTGGGCTTTAGTATACAATTTCAAAATTTTAACAAACAAACCAAACTCACAACGATAAGCAACGCTTTCAGACAGATCTGTGCACACATGATTCATATTAGCATCACTACCGTTTCAGCCTTTTTTCAATTTATTTTGACTAACTTAATAGCTGATAAATAAAATCATTCATTGACTACATTTCTGACTTGAATAAAGGAAATTCTTAGCAAAAAATCTTCATTTACCAATTAAAGTTTTATTTTAATTAATTATAATTAAAAATTAAGCTGAAAAGTAAAATGATTAATCAATTTTTCAGCACACCATATACTCATTTACATAGATTTACACAAAAATCGAGGAAGCGCTGTTTCTAAGAGAATGCTAAAATTTAACCTTACACGGAATTTTGAGACAAAATAAAACCAGTTACAAATCTCGCACATTGAAACGAAAAAAGATAGAAAAACGAAAACTGATCACGCTACTTTTGAAATCCGAGCTGTTAAAGAAACCCTTTCTCATCAGTTTTAGGTATAGTTGCAATTTCAAAATTACACTTAGTTACGAGAAGTCATTATAAGATACTTAATTTCGGATATTGCCCAACCTTCCCTCTGATTCCCGCTTCACACGTAATGGTCGCAGCTACCCTATCATGCTCAGAAGGGAAACGTTGAGGGTCATACATTTTGCTGTCTTTCTGTCACATAAAGGCCATTATGCGAGACCTTTGGGAACCCACCGCTTTCATTCTCTTCTGCTCTGATGAAATTTTGTCTGTAAATATGAAGCTTGGCACGACATTAGAAGAAAGTGTGGACTTGCATGCATGGCTTCTGAAAGCAAGGTGAATGATTGAAATTTTGGCGGCTCTTTTCCGAGTCACAAGAGAAAGCTTTGCCCTAATCTCTTGCCAAAAATTTATAAGAATGCAAGTATTTTTATCAAAAGTAATTGTTTAGGCATCTCTTTTTAAATGCATTTTCATATATTGGATTAATTTTAAATTTATTGTTGAAGAAAAATGTAGCTACCATTTAATTTTAATCCCATAACTCAGTCCAAGACACATTACGAAAATTAAAAAAAAAACTTATTCTCAAGTTTATCGGAAATTAAATCGTTTAGGCATGCCTTTTTAAATTCAGTTTCAAATCTTCGATTAATTTTGACTCATCTAAAAGAAAAAGTTTCATCCTAAACACATTACTAAAATAAATAAACTTATATGGATGCTTATTGGATATTAAATCATTTAAGCATATCATTCATTTTAAATGAAATTTCAAATCTTTCATTTTATTTCCATCTAAATATTTTAAAGAAAGATGACTTTTAATATTATTTGAATGAGGATTATGTTAACAGTGTTGACGTTTGAACAAGACACTTGGTTCTTTTTATACACAAATGATTAATTTAATTTTTATTGTTCTAAAATTTTGATGACTTTGGCAAAAGTGAAGTATTTTCTTGTAAACTAAGTCAGAAATGAAAAATTGTATATGTAAATTTATGAAAAGCACTTCTTTTAATGTTTTGATGAGTAGAATTTCAGATATCTTAGTACTTTTCCCATACTTTTTTGTCAAAAACAATTACTATCGAATCTCATTCATTACTATCATAATAAATTCAAAAAAATTTATGATATTTCAACAAGATATTTAAACATTTTTTTGCAGTAAATAATCAACTCATTTGATTAAAAAATGTGAATACCACATAAAATATTATAAATATAACATTAACCAGTGTAAGTAAAAAATTACATTATTTTAAATATTCTAATATAAATAACCAGGATAAATATAAAATAAATTCAACCTAAACCTTGTCTATTTCAGGGAAACTTCACAAAATACCATATGTGTATTTGATATTCAAATTGTTCATTTTTTATTAAGAAATAACAATAAAAATAAATGATAAAGCTGTCAAAATATTTTAAAATCATTATTCCAAAATATTTCAAGTTTAAAAAAAAAATTAAATAAATATTTTGACTGCGAAATAAACAGAAAAGGATTTCATTCGAGTTAATATATTTCTTTGAGCTTATATCAAGCGTGGCTTAAAAAACGCAGAAAAGGGAAATTTTCCCTCTGACAAATTATTTGATCTATTTCCCACTTGAAGCACCATGAATCAATTCTACTGTTGAAAATACCCTTCAAAAAGGTGGATTTATATCGTCTATGAACAGTTTTGCTTGAAATATTGCACAATAAATCTTCTAAATAAGGAAACTGTAAACCCTTCCAACCAAAGTTTGAATTCATTTTATTGAACTATTTCATTTTTGTTTATTTGAATTGAAATAGAGGAATTTTGTTTTAAACCTACCTATTTCATAGCAGCAAGTTACCCACGTAGTTGATGAGTCATTAACCTCTAATCTGGGGGTCCTAACAAAGATAAGTCGAGAGACAAATATAAATTTCGGTTTTGTAAAGAAGAAATAAATCATTCGAATTGAATAACAGATACTTATCTAAGCTCTGTCTTAATTCGCTGGGACAACGTGACTTAGGAAGAAACTAGAAGGCCAGTAATACTTACTTTTGGCAACAGAAGAATAATCGCCTATTTTAAATAAGATCGGGTAGGATCTTCATGGGTAGAAATTTTTATTGCTGTTGACGAAGGTTTTATCAAATTCCTTTGGAATTATAAATCGGTAAGTTTTAAATCTGAGAAAACAGCTGTGTTCTCATGGATAACGCATAATGTACCAGTTAAACATAGAATTTTTTGCCTGTGTTAGCTTTACATTTAAATAAGTTGAATTGTTTTCTTAATATAGCAAAACTTTGTACAGCTCTGTTAGTCTTTGCATTAAAAATAAGATTTGAATCGTTAAGGAATTAATAATTTTTCGTAAATTTAATTAATTACCTGCAGTACGGTGCAATTTCATAACATCATCTTTGCCCAACCTACCATCTAATTTGCATACGAGCTTAATATTCAAATTGTGGGTGGATGACATCAGAAACATCGGTAGATGACATTAGAAACATCGGTGGATGACATTAGAAACATAGGTGGATGACATCAGATATATCGGCATTATAAATCGGTAAGTTTGAAATCTGAGAGAATATCTATGTTCTTATGAATAATGCATAATGTACCAGATAAACTTAGAATGTTTTGGTAGTGTTAGTTTCACATTTAAATAAGTCGATTTTTTTTTCTTTATGTGCTAAAATTTTGTACAACACTATTAGTCTTGGCATTAAAAATAAGATTTGAATCTTTCAGGAACTAATAAATTTTTGTTAATTTAATTAATCATCTGCAGAACGGTGCAATTTTATAACATCCTTTTTGCCCAACCTGTGATCTAAATTAAATAACAGTTTAATATTCAAATTGTGGGGGGATGACATCAGAAATACCTTTGAAAATGGGAATTCTGGTAGAAAAAAAGGAAAACTTTTCTGATCTTGAAGTCTTTTGAGATAAGCTGTAGACCCTTGTTTTGCCGCCTTTAGGGTAAACTATACATGTCTTCTCTCATTCGAATAAATACAGCCAACGCAAATGATGCGATACAACCTTGCCTGGGATCACCTCGAGTTCGAGGATGAGATGTTGCTGTTTTTGTAAGCAGGTTTTCTGCTTCATTTTTCGGCACATTTGTGGTATTGTGACTGGTTAATGACCCTATTGCTAATGAATAAGCATACTCCATTTTTTGGAAGTATGAGAATGTTTGTAATGGGGTCTGTTTGCGCGGTTCACAGTTCCTGTATTATTATATTATCAATGGCGGTTCGTCAGCTCAGAAACAAGAAGTGCTACAAAAGTTGTATAGACCTAAGTTGTAGGAAATTTTGTGCAGATTATTTTGGTATATTATGATGATATACTGAAAATTGATAGTTTTTGAGTTATAAGCAAAAAACTAGGAAGAAATGTTTCATGTTTTTTGTCTATAACTAAAATTACAACACAAATTTTTGGCGGCAAACCTCAGATTCATAATCAGCATATCAACAAGCAAAAAGGAGCAAAAAATTAAAACTCCTTCAGAATTTGTTTTAAAAAAACTAATCAATGACTGGACTACTGAGAAAAAGCGAAAACAAGCCAAATGAGGAAGTCGCGCCAATCGAGAGCTGTGGAAAATTCAGCTCAAGGACATTTAATTTCAATGGGAGAAAGGGTTGCCTTTTTCTTTCGAGAGATCTCTGCGTTTCTCAGTAAGCGAATTTTGATCCTTAGGAGGGGCAAAACTCTATTCAGCTCTGGTCTGTCTCATTCTTCTTTAATTTTACGTCTTCCTTTTTCGTTTTTTATTACTTTTTGCCATTTTTGTGGATCATTGAACTCTCAAAGTGGGAAAGTAAGCTAATTAGAATAAAAACAGAAATCTAAGCTATTAAAATAATTTCAGGGGGACTGCAGCTCTAATAGACGCGCCGCCACTGTATATTATGCACCATATAACTATTCCAGTTGGATCGGGAGAATATTCATGGTGTGATAGAATAGGTCAATGAAGCTACCAACAGGATACGAGGCAAACATATTATTTCATCAGGGGTAATGAAATCCTTTGTAGCGCAGCATTGCACCAATCCATAAGCAGAAAATAATCGTACTACTAAAGTATCTGTAACGCTCATAAGGAAAGGATTAAAAGAACTGTGGATTAAAAAATTTCTTGGAAAATAATTAATAACTGATGTAGCTTAGGTTCTTGTGCAATAAATATTTGCTATAGAATATAAGGTCTTAATATGTTCAATATCAAAAAATGTTATAATTAAAATTTAATTTCAAATTTATCAAATTTAGTATTAAAGAGTAGTTTTATGAAGCAACATTCTTTTGGTCCAGGTGAAACCGATACGTTGTTGACCAAATCACATAATTTAAATCCATTTTCCAATGCTTTCTAAATGAAATATAATTAGGAAATTTATTTCCAGACTAAAGCTAAATAATGGTCGACTGCCACTTGATAAACTCAAAGTTGTTTAGATGTCTTTTATATTTCTTGATAACAATTCGCTTTTAATTCACAAATTATGCTTATTTTAAGGCTTTAATGTGCGTCTAACTCAGAGAACTTTTGTTAAAGTTTTAGAGATCTTTGATAATTTAGTCATTTCTCTTTCTTAATTATCTTGAGGCACATTTCACAGAAACAGGCAACATGATATTTGCTCTACGGTAACTTTAAATAATTACGATTATACTATACTGTTATTCTCCGTGTGTTGAAACGAGCCAAATATATTCAAACTAAATATTGTTTTCTTCAATTAACTTTTAAACATTAAAATGACAGTTCGAAATTTAATACTATCATTTTTGAGAATTACATGTAGAGTTTTAAAAGCATTTATTAATTAATAATTAAAACTTTAAAACGTGTTCCTTTATACCTTAGCCAGCTGTATATTATAATTTTAAGGAGAAATATACATAAATATGAGTACTTGTTATGAGTTTTAAAAGAAAGGCTAATAGTTTCTGCTTGGAGAAGAAAAGCGATATATAAAATGGTTTCTTAGACTTTACGTTTTCTTCAATTCAAGGTATTGGTTTACATTTCCAAATGTATGTAATGTTTTCCTTACAACATTAAGATTTGTTTTAACCTTTGTTAGGCGTAGGCGAGCTCTCAGACGTCCTGGTTACATTTTTCAATCCTTCTTGAAATCATTTGGCAATTGTTTAGTTTCCTTTTAGCTAACCTCATAGACCTTCCAGGAGATTTTACCGTCGGTCTTCAGAACACTACACGTTTTGGATGAGTGGGCTGATGTGATATTTTTTTTAAAAAGCCCTTATAGGAGTAGGGATTAACGAAGTTTCGGATACATTCAGTCATTGCAAAAAACAGTAAGCCACAATTCCGATCTCTCAGATCGCCGTGCAATCAACCGCGAGTTTTTATCTTTATATTTTTATACTTATTTACATAATTTAAGTTGTATACTGTCATACTTATTTAACGCAAAACATATTTTACTCGATGAGTGAATTCTTTTTAGAAATTGTGAATGAGTGTCTAAAATGGGCGTGACTAATGGTAGTACTTTTAGCAAGTTCCGCAATAGTTTCTTAAAAGAAAAATATTCGCGATGAGAAATATTTACCAGAATTCTAAGGAATGTCTCGCAACATTCTGAAAATGCAATAATATGTACAAAAATAAATATATTTTAGGCGGTATCCCGTCAAAAAAGCCAAGACAAAATAACCCAAATTCAAATTCTGAATGACATCAAAAGATATTATTTTGGCGGGGTTATTTCGGCACGGGTTATTTTGTAGGGGCTATTTTGACGGGTCACAAGTTTAGGCATTTAATTATAAAAAGTAAGGATTAATATATTGTAGATAAAAAATTCACTTGTTCTGAGAGATTGTCATGCCTACTTTAAGTCATATAATAGCCGTGGCTAGAGAAGGGTTAAATGCTTCTGTATGCATTTGACTGTGAAGTGTTTCTTCACTTAAGATAAAATAAATATGTTTTCATCATAGTTATGTAGCTTCTGTTTTATTTTGAATAAAACCAAAGTGCATGCCAGACAAAAATTTTATTTCAATAATCTATCTGAATTCTCTTTTGAATATTTCCATTAAACATTTATTGATAATCTTGTGCAAGAGAATTTCACACTTTTTCTCATTAGCAAAGACAGCCCTAGGTGGTATTAGCTAGTTTTGCATAAATTTTTTAGTAGATATAAAGGACAAGCAATTAAACACGAAAACTACACATTCCGTCTTGCATCATAGCCAAGAAACTAGGGAAGTCACGGAAGATGAGTAAAATTCTGCTTGAGCAGTAAATAAATTTTCTGTCTGAAATATAAGCAGAAGCAATTCCCACTAGTGGGGATGTGTCGGGAACTATAAACAAACAAACAGAAATGTCAGCGGTTGGTAATTAATTAAAGAGCAACAAAATCGAATCGAATCCTTCGGGAATCACACCACAGACATACTGGGACATAAACGTTGCAACAAATTGTTCTACCTTAGCTCTAGAGGAAATTCAGCTACATGATAGTAATTCCATATCATTTCTATAGTTCAGCCTGCACCAAACTTGTCAGATTCAAAGACTAAGATCTAAGTAAATGTATAGAATTCAAAAATTAGCATAGAAATTTGCATAGAATATGTTTTTAAAAATTACAAGCTAAAATATACATCTTTTTTCTGATAATGTTCATATTATCTCTACTAACATCACTTTTGCATTGAGGTGAAACTCATTCACAATTATTACTTTCGATACTGACACAAGATAAATATTGGTTATTTTGAATTTTTATTAATCTGGAATTCGCCTCCCATGCCTCGGATCACTTAGAAATCACGTTTCGATTATTTCATTTTGTGGCTATTTTAGCTTTGCAAGTAAATAACAATTCTCTACGTCTCAAAATAAACTTGTAAAAAATTTCATACGCCAATTTTGAGTGTTTCCAAATCAACATTTTCATTACTTGTTTAAAAAAGAGTAATTGTAATATCCAGGCACCCAAACTTAGCTAAATGTTACCTTCCGAATCACGCTCAATATCAATTTTTTCCACTTATTGAAGGTTGCGGTGGTCTCGTTGCCCCTCAGGATCGGAAGGTTGTGGGTTCAAGACTCAACTCCACGGAAGATCCGCCGTGTATACGGGCCTGGTGTACGTCGAGGGTCAAACGTCATCCGATTGGTATAGTGCGAATGTTTGTATTGGTATAGTGCGAATGTCTGTTTTGGTATAGTGCGAATGTTTGAATTGGTATAGTGAAAATATTTGTATTGATATAGTGTGAATGTGTTTGTATTAGTATAGTGCGAATGTTTTTATTGGTATAGTGCGAACGTAGACGTCGTTTTTGTAATTCGGCCATGGTTCAAAATTATGAGGTACGTCCCAAAATTTCCCTCTTGTAGCTTCAAAACTGAACGATAATCTAACTAAACTTTCACGGCATTGACATCGTAAACGGAACATCTTTTGAGTACTCGTTTACTTAACATGTACTCTAGCAGTCATAACGAACGATATTCCGATCAGAAGGTTAACCTTCCTCTAATCTAAAAGACACATTTCACACGTATTTATTATTCTGAACTTAGATAAAGTGCCGATTATATCCATTCCATAGTCTAACTTTCATTTTCCGCGGTTTTTGCTCAGTCCCAAAGCAGCTAGTTCACATTTTTTTCATATTTTCTTAAAATCATATGGAAAAAATTCTTCAGAGTTAATGATAGGTTTTGTATTCACATATTTTATAAGTAAAATTTTTAATACGCAGGGAGCCGCATAAATGAGTTAAAGATAGTCTTATATCTCTATTGCATTTTATTCAATATCCATGATTTGAAAAATATGCTTACAAGACATACACCTTCCCATTCTAATAAATCTAATTTTTAAAGAAATTCGATTATGAATTCCAAAACGAAATTTGGCGAGAAGGATTTGACGTGTATCATGTGAGTACAATAACATTTTATTATGCATGATGATTTATCAAACTTAATTGAAATTACATCATATAAAAATATGTGAAAAACTGCTATGCCTAAAATATAAATTAAAAAAATGCAGACTATAGGTCTTGAGCAAACAAATTCCGTTTTTCAATTTTATTGATAAATATAAGGCTTTTGTTAAATACTAGTATAATGGCTGGACCGTTGAGATAATTTTGCAAGCCGCAAGTTTATCATATTTTCAAAAGTGAATTGATTCTGAAGCTAGAGAAGCAGTTTTCCAGCCCCTAGATTCATAAGCAAACTGATGTACAACATTTTAAGAGAGTTCACGTAAAAATGACGTAAAAATCAAAATATTAGGTTGATGTATTGCTATAGATTAAATATAAGCTCCAAATAAGCCAGTGATCGTAACTGCTTTAAAAGCTCCCAAGTCTCGGCGTCCGAGCAAAATTAATTAATTACGAGCAAGATCGCTTAAGTCTGTCATTTATTTCAAGCTAAGACTAAAATAACAAGTGGAGATTCAATCGATCATTTTTTAAAATGAAAGTATGTTAAGTTTGATTTTTTCCATGAACTTTTCTTCGAAAATGACTTAGATTTTCTTACTGTCAATAAATGGATGTATTCAGAAAAGAATTCAGAAAGTAAAATTCGATATTTTACATATTTTTTAAAGCAATAGTTGTATTTATAATGAACTTTCGTGTAAAATAGATGTGCATCTATTTTTTTATGTAGATGAACACCGAATTGTGAATTTTTTTTTTAGTGTTAATGAAAATAATGTTTTCCCCAGAAGCACATAGTTTAAACTGGTTACAAGCTTAAACTCTGAGTTTTTGAAATTTTTAGATATTTTTAGATATAAGCTTATATTGTGCCTAAATTTTCTTACAAGAAACTGGTAAAGTTGTGTTTTTTCAAACATGTTTATTTTTGTTGTCTTAGTAATTAATAGAAGTTGAATATCAACATTCATAAAATATAGTTAAAAGAAGAAAGAAAGAGAATAAAATTATATTTTACATAATCTCCCATAAAGATTGCTGAATCATAAGTACTTTTACTGAATATAAATATTATGCACTTTAAAACCCATTCAAGAATGGATCGATTTCCAGTTTCGACCCGATCAGTTTTAACCTTTTAACTTACGAATTTATATAGCCTCCTAACTAGATGAAACATCTTATTTGGGATTTAATAGTTATTTCAATCCTTATAAGAGCGTAAAGAACACTTGAGGCACTTAAGCATTCCCAAGTAAATGCTGACCTTTAAATTAATTGCTACTTAGATTTAATTACAGATTTAAATAACAAAACTTCGACGCACGAGTCAAATATGCCAGTGTGTGCGAATCGGTTTCTTGAGTCAGATCACCAGATTAAAGTACCAAATGTTGATTCTGCACCTAATAGCATGGATTCAACTTTGTCCATGTAGCAAATAAATGGATTACTCATAAAACATTTCCGAAAAAAGGCTTCCTCATTTTTATTAACAGCGTAAACGTGCTTAAAAATTTTATGCCTCAATGTTTAGGGAGCACTTCTATAAACATCCAGACAATACTCAGTATTGTCCCCTTTTTGACCTTTGTAGTCAATCTGAAAATATATCTCCAGAGCTATCTTGACACATCTGCAATTTTTTTCACATTTTAATCGGCTTATTGCAAGCGCACGAATTACATTATCCGTTCAATCACATTTTTCATTTGTAAGAACAGCTGATAGCGTAAAACAAATGTTGCATTTTCTGAAATGTTGTGTCGGACGCCGGTGTTAGAAAAACTGCATTACTATCCAGCGTGGTTGTTTGGGCGTGGTTAACAGGGGAGATGGTAGATTATAGGGTGTCTCTTTATTGCCATGGCAACGAGATATCGTCACCGATAAGTAAAGGATATTGTTCACTTACTCTAATTTAAAAAGAAATACATGTGATGTAATACAAAAAATGACTTATTTTGGAACAAAATTGTACTTCCATTGATGCAGGATTCTGTTCACTAAAACGGTTTTAAATACTTATCTGTATATCAATAGATCTTCTTCAACATTTTATTTACCATTTCAAATGTATAGCTATTTCTCTGTTAGGACAGCGAAAACAAAGCATTTGTAAACATTAGCAAATGACATAACCAGCAATTCATACAACATGATAACACATATTTTATATTTCCACATATGTGAAGAGAAAGACACGCAAGAATTAAAGACAAATGTGTATAATGAAGCAAAAAGAAAGTTCAAAACAATGACATGTCTTCACAAAATGTTAAAAATTACCAATGCCTTCAAAAACTAAAGACTAAATTCTCAAAAAGATGACTACTGCCAGTTTTCATAAGAATTGAGTTTTAACGCGCGTATTTCCACTTAATAAATAATGAAACTTTAACAAAACAAAAAATACGAAAAACATTAAATAGACTCCATTCCAATGAAGATTTTGAATCATAACATAAACTTCTCAGCTTAATTTCCAATTTTAAATTCACACCGTGGATTATAACATGAGTCATCAATTGATTATTACGACAAATTCATCAAAACCCTGAACTACTATGCGTTTATTGTCATAAGCTACCTAAATGGTTCACAAAAAAATAAGATAAATTGTCAGATAAAATGTGTCCCATTTAGTTATTCCGATAACATTAAGGACCATTTTTGATGCAATGATAGGAGAGGAGGAACAGAAATAATTTCTCAATGCTACAAAAAACGTGGTTCCTGAAAGCTAAACGCCTGGTAGGAGAGCGATTCATCGGCTCTTTGTTAGCTGCCACTTTTACAAATTTCAATTCAAAGTTTCCCTATGTAACGTATCGCTCCATCAAGTGTAGAACTATCTTGTGATATAAATTAGAAACTAGTGCGACCATTAAATTCCCGTTTTATGGCAGAAAAGCCCAATTTCCATCTTTTTGTGCAGACGGTGTCTTTCTATGTCCACCCGTTTGCGAGTTATGGATTTTTAAAGTTGTCCCGAACATATGAAACATCCTGCATGTCAAAAACTTTAAGGTCATATTTTGGACTATTATCTCGGGCTTAATGATGTTCCTTGTAGCTTTCAACTTAATGTCAAGTTGAATTATCAATGACTGCATGTTATAAGACATAAGGAACATGGTAGTTATAAGACATAAGGAACATTTCTGAACGTCACAGGTAAACAGTCTAAATAACAATTTAAATATTTTACAGGGGAGATAAAAAAAGTTTCTACAGCTCAAAGTGTTGAAATGCGCAATTTATTTTTTGGAATGGTTATATTTCATTCTTTTCGATCTGCAGCTACGACATTTTGGCCATCTGAAGTTGGATAATGTAAATTCGATAAAAACACCAAAATCAACAAAATTGAGCTTAAGATAGTTTTTATCTGAGATTTATAATCTATGAAAGAGATAAATAAGTATTCTTTTGATGAGCAGCTTATTAAGTATGGTGGATAACTTACTTAGCGTGGTCGTTGGTTTATCTTAATTACATATGTGGTTGGTTTATATTGATAACTATTCATTACAGAAATGACTGTTGCAGTTTTTAATCATTTCTCGATGTTAACAAATAACGATATCAGTTTCATTTACTTTCCGTTTTATCTACATGAAACTGATTGAATAAAAATGGTACAGAGCGTACCACAGTGTCAGGACTACAGACGCTTGCAGCTACTGGAAATTAACATATTAGAAAGGCCTCGAATATCAATTACCATAATTAAAGTAACATTTACAATTGCAATACCATTAATGGATTTTTTATAGTGTTAAAATACTTGAACTTCACTAAGTTTAATACAAGCTTACATATGTTACTTTTATAAGAAAGTATTCTATGAGAATTATTACCATGAGAAAGGCTTTGAACATCAGTTACCATAATTAAAGTAAAATGTATAATATTGCTCACAGATGTTACTTTTATAAGAAAGTATACTATAAGAAAGTACTAGTATAATAAATGTTTCGAACATCAGTTACCATAATTAGAGCAAAATGTAATATCGTTACCTCATTAATGGATCTTTTTAAAGCGTTAAAACATTGGGACTTCAGTAAGTTTATCTGAATATGCTTACAAATGTTACTTTAAGATGCATATAACCAATTGATTTAAGTGAATACCTTATGACATCATACACGCTGAATTAATGATACTGTGATATTCAATCAGGATGATCCTTCCAAAACATCGAATTATATCATTAGAAAGGAACACACAATATGCTCTGCGTTAATAGATGTACATCCCATTATGAAGAGAAATGGATTTTCTAATAATTTCATTCATAACGATGTCAAGTGAGATGCAGAGACACATGGACAGTTTAACCTTACGCTTTAGGATATTAATCTATGCCGACTGATTTGACAACGTAGTACAAGCGTCATATTTCAAGAGAATATGGAATGATTGTTAGGTTAAGGTCTGTGCTTCACCATTGCAACCTAGAGAGTATTTTAAAGTTGTAAAAGGGAATGACATTAAATATCTTCCCGTAACTAAGCTAATTTTTATTTCTTGCAAAATATTCATTTTTTCTAAGTCAGGCATAACAGTATTTCTCTCGTGATCAAGATATGATCTGTTAAGATTCCATAAGGAAGGACATTTCTGAATAATAGGATTTACAACAAAATGCCATTCATTGGCAAACCATTGAATAACGTTAACTGAAATATAGCAACACATTTGCATATACTTTATTTGATTGCTCGACTTTTTTGAAAATCAAATTGCATCATTGTGACAAACAATAGTAACAATTCGAAGAATTGTGGGTGTTTCGAAAATTCATATTTGCTTTTATTTAAACTTTATAGGAATTTGAAATGTTATTCTTAAAAAAAATTCTCTTCTTCCTTTTAACTGATAAAGTAAGCCAAATGGCATTTTCGAAAAAAATTGGGAAAAGCTTTGATACATGGCATCACTAGCGATAATCTTGTATTGGCCTGACATTTATTTAATTTTTTGTCGCCTAACCGAACATCGTATCGTTAAATCGCAAAACAAAATATCGCCAATGGGGTCCTATATTAAAGCTGTTGAAAAAAGTCGCCAAAACAAAATTATCGCCAGTGATGCCATATATCAAAGCTGTAGCAAAAATTGTGACAAGCTTCACATTTTAGCGTGCATTGACGTGCATCACTTGTGTATCGAATTAAATAATATTTTGTACTATGTTGAGTTCAAAAGCAGATAATTCATTATACTACTACTAATTTCTTAAACTGCTATGGATAAAATATTCTTAAGATTTCAAATAATTGATTAAAGGCAATAAAGATCCAATTATTTTCTTTTAAAGCAAAATGTTAAGACTTTAAATCTATTAGATCAAAATAGCTACCGCCTAGAGCAGTGGTTCCCAACCTTTTTAATTGTGGACCACCTGTTGTGTAAAAAATATTTTGAGACCCACTTTCTAAATATACAAGTAAAAAATTACAATCTCATATATTTATATATACAGGGTGTCCACACTTATCGTGGTCCAATTGCTAATTTCTAAACCGTTAGAGATAGACATGTAGTTCCAATTGGAAAAATTCTTTAAATGAAGGGAAGAATTATAATATATGTTTTTGAGTGAATAAATATATTCATGAAAAAGTTACGAAATCTAACTTTTTGTACGGACCCCCGGTCCTATCAATGATATTTAGTAAAATATTTTTGACATTCTAACATTTTAAGCAAAAAAAGTCCCACTCTTTTGCGACTAAAACTGACCGAGTTATGGAGCTTTGAATATCGTTGACTTAGACCACTTTACACCATTTCAATAGCCGTTTTGCAGACGATTCAGCAATCAATGCAGCAGTTGCTCGACGAGGCCGCTGATTGGTAAAAAGCATGAAATTCAAAGCTCTATAACTTGCTCAGTTTTAGTCGCTGAAGAGTGGGACTTCTTTTGGTTAAAATGTTAGTGTCAAGAATATTTCACTAAATATGACAGATAGGACCGGGGGAACCGTATAAAAAGTTAGAATTCGTAATTTTTTCAGAAATATATTTAGTGACTCAAAAAATATAAAATATAATTCTTCCCTTTATTTAAAGCATTTTTCCAATTGGAACTACATGTCAATCTCTAACGGTTTAGAAATTAGCTATTGGACCACGATAAGTGTGGACACCCTGTATATTAGATGCCCTTATATGCTAGTAATTAGTGAAGCTTACTGTAAAAGGAATAAAAATATATTGTTTTAGAAAGCAAGAAACAACTGAAGACTCTTGAAGCTCCCCTGACTTCGACTCTTGACTAGCATTTCGCGGCCCATTAATACGCTATCCGAGGCCCACAAGTGGGCCGCGGCCCATGGGTTGGGAACCACTGGCCTAGAGGGTTACATCTGTTATAAAGTAGCAATTCGTTTAAAAGATGAAACTTAGATTCAACACGTTTAATTATCTCAGGTGCTCTTTACATTCTTAGATTATATAATGTGAACAGGACTGCATTATAGTTGGACTGAAGGTTCACAGGAATGTTATAGTTGGACCGAAAGTGCACAGACTAATGTTCTAGTTGGACTTGCGTTAGAACAGGTTTTTGTTAAGAAGAGTATGTATGTAGTAGTATGAGAGTATGTAGAGTAGAGGTGGAACACACGTGTTTCTCCGGGTTCGTTCGGCACATCCAAGGAAGGCAGCAGGCGCGCAAATTACCCACTCCCAGAACGGGGAGGTAGTGACGGGTTCGATTCCGGAGAGGGAGCCTGAGAAACGGCTACCATATCCAAGGAAGGCGACATCACTCCAAACCCATTCTTCACCTCTCCATCACATCTAGCCGAACGAACCCGGAGAAACACGTGTGTTCCACCTGTTGTCATACATACTCTTCTTAACAAAAACCTGTTCTAACGCAAGTCCAACTAGAACATTAGTCTGTGCACTTTCGGTCCAACTATAACATTTCTGTGAACCTTCAGTCCAACTATAATGCAGTCCTGTTCACAAGAATGAAATAACAAATGTCCCAAATGGGATAGATCATCTGATTAGAATGTTAAATACATTCGCAGGCCAAGGGATTAAATTTACAAGGAAATTCTGTTGAACAGAAATGAATTATTGCAAATATTACAACTCAAAAGTAGTAGATATCATGAATCTGAGCAAATGGTATTAATATTAAACTGTGTAATGATTTATCATTTGTTAATTCACTTTGAGATAACAGAAATTATTGAATTAGATCTAGTTATGCATTTTCTTCTATGAATTCTTAAAATGCACGTAACCAGTTATCATAATTTAATACAAATAATATTTTTCTATTGTTGATGCATGCCGAAAACTAATAAACAGAAATGAAATTTTTAGAAGAATACAAAGAGAATTATATTAAAAACTCTCCTGTAAAAAATTTTGCGACTTTAGTTTTCTCTACATATATCTCTTTTCGCCAGAAATACGTCAAAAACTGATTAAGGCAAAATAAAAGTTATTTTTTGTTTTATATAATTATTTTGCTAATTTAGTTGCGAAGTTGAAGATTAAGGCAATTTTCATCATTATATTTTCTTATCCAGATTTACTTCATTATACGTCAGATTCATCGTGACCTGTATGGCGTCTTGGCCCATAGTTCAAGAAGCTTTTCTAAAGAACAACAATTAAAAATTGCTTTTAAAATAATTTCATTAGTTTAAAACAGTTCAATTATTTGACAATTAAATTTATAAGGCGAAATTCTAGTTTGTCTTTCAATGACATTCGTATTCGAGTATATCAAATAAAACTGAAAAAATGTATAATTTTATTTGATCACAGTTACATGCTACAATAACCGAGTTAATTCCAAATTTCTTGTAAATCAAATACGTTTGAATAAAAAGTATTATTAAGTAAGATATTTGAAAAAATCAAAAGTATTCCAACGAGAAATAAAAAACGTTGCATGAATATGGAATTCCAAAACAAACAATCAAATATTCAGTATTATTAGGTTTCCTTTCCCACCAATTAATCTGTTGGGTGGAAACGTTTGTAGTTTGAAATGAAATCTGAAAAAGTATAATTTTATTTCATCACAGTTACTTCCATTTCATTATACTAAGCGAGTGAATTTCTAATTTCTTATAAATCAAATACTTTTGAATCAAAAGTGCTCCAACAAGAAATAAAAAACGTTGAATGAATAAGGAATTCGAAAGCAAACAATCAAATATTCCGTATTATTAGGTTTCCTTCGCCATCAATTGATCTGTTCAAAGAAAACACTCCTCCCCACAAACAAATGCCCGATTATAATTTCTAAGTAAATGTTAAACCATACATCATTCAATCAAGTCCCAGCCGAGACTTGGATTAAACATATCTCACCGGAAGGGATCTTTCCCAAGAAAATCATTTGGGTAGCCTCTCATTCCTTGTGTAACTCCGTTATTGCACATGAGTTCTATCCAAAACGGCGTTGAATAAGGAGTGGAAATTTAATATCTCTCATGATTAAAATCCGGGAAAACATATTCTGGATATTACATATTCATTTATATTCCCCGAAATCAATTGCAGCTATGCAAATCGACCTCGCTAGTGATTCGAGATGACCAATTCGGCAAAGCGGAGTTTCTGGTGTGTAAATATATGCACATAGAAGCGTGCATATATATAAGGTTTAGTATTTCGAATGGTAGATGAATGCCTAATAATAATCTGTTGAAGCTTGGGAAATTGATTCGAGCAGAAAAATGTTACCTTTTAAACCTTCTAAGTATATAAGTAGATTACAAGGGAATGATTACCCCACAGATCGGTGAGCACAGCTACAGCAGGAAAGTTCAAAAGTGTGCTTAGACATCATTCCATTTTGCGGTTCACTAGTCTTTTACTCTGTTAAGAGAGCGTGGATGAGGACTGACCACGACAAGTGGACCTTCTTAAAATCAGCGGTATTTAAAAATCACGCTTGAATATTATATGCTTGAAATTAGGGTATTATGTTATATTCTAGTCGAGTGATTTACAATCTTTCAGTGCTCGGGATCCATCTTTTCATATCAGGTTTAATAACATCCCTTTTCGAAGATTCTTGTGGAATTTTGCCTCCTTCCAGTAAGTCTAAGAATCTCCATTTATTAATTCCCAAATTGAATTGTGTTGTTTCTATGAGCACAATGGAATACGTCTACTAGTATTAGGTTTAAATAACTGTTTTATTTGGACATCGGAGGAGATTGTTTACAAGTCATCGGTAACCCTCCAAAATAGCGAATCAACCGCTGTTAGTTTTTGAAATTTCTTTATTTTGGTGTTCAATAATGCCCTCCATGAAAGTAGAGGGAAAGAAAAAAATTCTTACTTCCCAAACGTTCAACAAAAGCAGAGAAAACAGCTTGGCGACAGACAGTCGATGGTTAGGAGATATAAATTCCCGAGTCGGTAAAAACAAAGGCTAACTACCCTTACATATATATTGCTGCAAAAAATCCAAAAAATAATGTTTTTATTTCTCTGCCCCATCAAATGTCCATTTGTTACATCTATTTTTTTAAATAAATAGTTTAAAATACATCTAATATTTCCCGTCTATTTTTTGTTAATAATGTCGAATAATTAATTAGATAACTAAATTTTAAAATAAAATTAAGATTTCCTTTCATTATTTTTCCAGTGCTGTGCAACTTCTAAACTAACTAAAAATGTTTATTTTTTAAAAAATATATATAAAAAATAAGTTAAGAATTATTTTGACTTAACACTGAGATTGGATGGTAGCTTTATAAGAATTTCATGAATAAAAATTGATAAGAAATAATTTCAACATTTAACAGTTGTTTTAAGCGAAAGATTTTATCACACGGATTTATTCATTTTTAAGGATGACATTGTACCGTTCACTAAGTATATTTTCTTAATCTACAGATAAAGGAATGGCTCTGATTTCAGTTACGAGTTTTATTAGTTATTAGCTATTTTTTTCGAACTTTTAGTCATCTTTTTCATAACATGGTACCTCACTGGTCAAGAGTCATTTATTATCCGAGAATATGGTTTCTGTGTAGTTAAAAATATTTAGATTCCAAGTTATTTAGGAAGTTGAAGGAATTTGATGCATGCAAAATAAATGATTGTGAGTTGCCAAAAACAGAAAAACATAAAACAATTCACCTTTCCACTTTCTTATACATAATATTGGCTTAATTTGTAGAACAATAATATATCAGAATGAAAATATATTTATGAAAGAATATATATACCTATAGTAAGTAATTTTGATTACATAAATTGAAAATAAATAAATAAATAAAAATAAATACATATTATAAATTTCTTTTCGCGTGCAAGTTAACTTTTCTAATATTGATGATACTCCCACAAATGCTGCATAATTTGTGGGCTTTTTTATTAAATAAAATTAGTGTTAAGGTTCATTGATATTCCTGAAAAGAATGTTTGCAATGTAAAAGTTAAATTCAATTAAAAATTTTGGCTTCATTTTACATCGGTCAAGTGCAATTCGTGAAAACATTGTAAACATTCATATTTCACGTGTCTAATAATTCGTATTCAAAACTAAAATAATGTTAAAAAGAATAAATTTATTTAATATATTTTAAAAACTTAAGATCTCAAATTTATTAAATTTGGCTTTGTCGGATAGCTTGCAGTTAATAAGACGAAGATTATTAAATAGAATAATTCTGTTTTAAAAAATTCTAATAAAAAAGTTTTATAGAAGATTTTATTAAAGTTTAATGTCCTTCTCTTATTGCATCAGATTTCAAGACTTGAAATTGATTGATTATTTCTCCTATAATTCGTGCTTTCAAATGTTAACTGCTTCATACGTTAATTAAATAAAATAATGGCGAAAAGTATTTAAAAAAGGATGAATGTTTTTCACTGTTCTAATGAATTTTAATGAATTTATTAAGAATCCTTAATGAATTGCATTGTTATTAAAAGTTCTATTTAATTTTATTTCATTTATTAAGAAGTTATGGTTAATTTTATTTATTAAAAAGTTCTAATTAATTTTATTCCATTTATAAATTTTCAAATTTTACTTATAATAGTCACTTTGAAACCAAAAATGAAATAGTGATTAGCAGGCTTAAGAAAGAAATTTTGAATGAAAATTATTGGATCCATATTGAAACACTGGAATGATGTAACAAAAATAGAGCTTACGCTTTTGATGCAAGCATAATTATTACATAATTATTTTGATAAATAATATTTTGTTAGTATACGTTTTAGTACCCAGGGAGCTGTAGAAATGAGTTAAAGATGAGCCCATACCTCTATCGCATTTCATTCAGTATCCCTGATTTCAGAAATACACTTGCCCATTCTATTTCCAATTCTATCCCAATTTTTCTCTTTATTTACATTATTTTTCTTACTCTGCTTATCAGAAATGATTGATTAAGGGTCTAGAAACTTTACATTTCGGTTTTAATACTATAGTTTCTAATAATTTGAGATTCATTGTTTTTGATGTTCATGAGTATTGATTAAACCGGGAAAGCAGTGCACTTACGTTTCTTGCGTTAAATGGTCTAGAAGCCCTGGAATTAAATTTTGAAATCTTCAGTGTAATTATAAGCATATCTATGGATATACAATTTTTCATTTGACGTATTTTTGTTATGATGAAATTGTTTCTCGTCAATTTTCACTATATAAACACGTTTTTAAACCAGCAAAAAATAGCCTCACAATTATGCTGAATAAAATTTTTTTGCTTTGTCAATGCGCATTGAGTTTTTAAATGCCAGAACTTTCATGTGCATAAAATTATATAATAAAGTTCTCTCTTGATTTTTTCTGAGCTTCCTCTATGGAATGTAGTATTTTTTTATTTAAAACTCACTACGGTTCAGCCTACCCGGTAGGGTGTAAGGTCTTCAGCAGACCGGTGGGGAAATACATAAGAACCACAAAAAAGTCAATATGACACGACACACAAAAAAGCGTCATAAACACAGCACAGAACATTACAAACACTGCAAAAAGGGGGCAACAACAAAGGTAAATTAAGTAAACCAAAACACACACACTCAAAGAAAAGAAGAAACAACCAAATACGTCACCAATCGATAGTACACTTAAAAGAGAACCATAAATTAATTCAATTTCGTTTGATTTTAATCACCAGATCTGGAGCCAATATTAAAAATATTCAAAAAGAGGAGCCTCTAGGTTGTATCCAAATGAGTAAAACACAAGTCCAAGTCCAACACAATACACCAGCAAACAAAAGTAAAAATAAAGAAGTAAGTAAAATAAAAAAAAATGTAAGGTATCATTAAAAATCTAAGAAAAGGGGCATTATAAACAGACCCCTCGGTCCCTCATCAGTCATGAAACAATAAAATCCACTAAAGTCCACGTCAGTCAAACAACAATAAAAATATACAAGGTTAAAATGATTGAATTTTAAAAATAAGCAGGATAGAAACAAAGATTACAATTGTGATACCCCAAGGGCGAATGCTTAACAAAACCCGGGACACCAAAAAAATTTAATATATCCAAGATTAACCTAAAAACGATATAATCAGCTAAAATTAACTACGTAGAAAAAGTTTTAAAAACTTAGCACCGGGAGCAGGGACAACCCACCTAAAATTTTCCTAATCTATGTTGTTAAGAAATGTGATATTTGCAATTCTGCCTAAATAATTTTTAAATAAAGGTACTGCACGACTAAGCCCATTCATGCATTGTTATATATTAATAATTATATATGCCATGTCTAAAACAGCCGTATAACTAAGTCGTTGATTATTAAAGACATTATGTAAGACCTTGTTATATTTTTGGCTTTTTAAGACATGAAGTTCTAGAATTTATATATTATTTTAAAGAGACATCAGAACAACGCGTAATTTGGACTATTTTTCTTCTTTAAATAGGTTAAAGTGATACCTGTTTATCTTAGTATACTTTCTTGGAAATTTCTTCACAAAAAATACTTCTCCACAGGGGCGGCTCGTGTGTAGGGACTGCGGTACTGCAGCACCCCTAACTTTTTCCATTGAGTAAATTTAATCAATTTATTTTATTTCGCATTTAATATTTAAACTTATCAACCATATAACGCAATTTTGTATTTAACGACTACGAAATTCAAATAAAACGCGAAGAAAAACCTACGCAGAAAACTAAGTTTCCTATCTTATTTTTTCACTACCCGAAGAAGAAGCGGAAAGAAGAAAGTAACAATTCAAACGGTATCTGTGGATTCTTCCAGCTCCAAATTCCACCTGCGCAGTAACACTGCGAAGGCTTTCCCTACCAGGTTTTTAAGCTGAAAAGGCACTGTGAATTCGACAGTTCCGGTGACATTAGAAACGGAGTTTTAAATGTTTTCTCGCTCGGAAAATTTTTTCGCGTTCTAAAACTTTGAAAATAAATCAAGAAATAAAAGATAATTAATGATAAATAAAAATTTAATTGAAAATTTTTTTTAATAGTAATGGAATTTCTTGCAATCCAAGACTTTTTTGATGATTTTTAGTTATAAATGCTGATGAAATACATTTTTCGTGATACAAATATGTTTTCAAAATTTTCGTGAATCCTAATATTCTGTGCTTTTCTATTTTGGATCATGATTCATTGTCCCAAATTAAGATTAGATAAATTAAGATTTAGTTAAGAATATTGATAAGTAATTCCCAATTTAAATTATAGCAGTCCACTTTTAGATAGATGTAATAGAATAGATTAATCATTTTTTTCTGCTCTTGGCAATTCCAGTTACTACATAATACATCAGAGCTTGAACTCAGCCTTCTAACATTCAAAAAAGAATACAAATTCTTCTGGCGCACACAATATGAATCGGGATACGATTATATATAGCTGATTGATTTGATTTCAATGGATACAAAAGTTTTAAACGTCGTACAAGTATCAAGATTAATGTTTTTGTTCTTTCACTGAAAACAAAACAATAATGGATTTTATTTTTAAGTAATTTTTAATGATACTAATAAATAGTATTCGCTTACGCTTCTGTTTATATTAGATATACTATAAAACTTTTTTCTCGTTAATTAATGAGAAAATTATCTTATTTCTATACGATACTGTCATTTTAATGTTAATTTTTTTTTAATGTAGTAAGGAATACAGAAAACGGAACTGAAAAACAAATTTCGAGCTTTTTATTAAAATTAATTTGTTAAAATACTTACCTATTTGAAGAAAAGATTTTATTAGTTATTCATTAAATATAAAACTACTTAAAGTTAATGAAAAAGTCCCAAAAAATGTAAGTGGTTCAAATATGCTTTACTGTGCAGTGAAGGATTAAAGATGCGCAGAAAGGACAACATCCCCAAGCTTACATAACACAAGCTGCCACTGATCTTTAATGTTATATTTTCGTGTTTTTTGCTTAAATAATAAACATATTAATAAGGATTGCTATACATAATAATATTAAATTTAAGGCAAAAAGAAAATAAAGTTGTATTTTTATATTAATTCTATATGGTACTTACTAAAGCATTGGTTTTTTTTTGTTATATAGCAACAAACAACATTCGTGTTTTAACAGGATTTCAGCAGGATTTGTTAATTGTGACAGAGCTTCAAAAAATCACGTCTACTAAAGATACCTCTATTGTTTAACAACGGATTCGGAAGCCCTCAGCACTTTTGCGCATGCGCCGGTCGGAGTTATTTTCATCAAAATAGGGGGAAAGTGAAGAATGGAAGGGTGATGTTTATATTTTACTGAGCGTGATCTAACAAAGAATTCCGGAAGTGTGCTCATATGACTCATTGCTTGACAGGCCTTCTTGGTGTAAAATCTTCCAAAAGTAGTAGTCTTGGAATCCGTTGCTGAACAGTACTTATAATCTCCCCTATTATCTTCTTAATGAAAGTTATAAAGAAAAGAATCTTGCGCAATGGACTTAAAACTCATTTGGGTGGTACAAGAGCTTTTCACATTCGTTTAATTTTCTTATAAATGTCTCATAATTTCAAACGCTTCTAAGCTTCGATAAATATTAAAGTAAATAAAATATTTTATATGATCTGAAAGTAGAAAAATATCAATTCTCATATATTTGATTTTCCTATCTTTTACAAAATGCCTCTCAATTTTTTTGAAAACGGTGTTATGAAATCAAATTGTTTCCACCGTGTTTAAATTGCAATAATTGTTTGGCGTAAGAAAAGCATTTTTTCATTCAGTGTGTAGTAAAAAGTGTCGATAAAAAATAATCAATGTGAGGGTTATGAAATTATATGAGTGCATGTAATATCTACTATTTTTTTAACATATATTCAGGTACGAATAAGTCATGTTCTTGGCATTTTAATTGATTTAATAATGCAATCAGATAATGTTTCTCAACTTATGGGATGCGAAACAACAAAAAGAAGTTTGAGAAAGTATAAAAATGCCGAAAAATTGCTTATTTAATCAAAATCAAAACATGCGCCTTTTGAATACAAAAGTAAAGTGTCACCCCTAAAAAGTAGGCACATGTATACATGTAACAAAAACATATTTTGGTGTTAATTATGCAAATTTTCAAAATTTAAACGAAGAGGAGGGAAATTCATCAAACTTTAGTGGAAGGAGTCCCAAACTTAATCCCAAAGACCAGAAGATTGAGAAAGTTTATTATTTTCAAACAGTATATTTTTACTTATTCCTTAAGTGAGTTACCCATGTTGTACCAGTGGAATATTATTTCCTTTGGGTTCAAGCTGCTACAAATACCGCACTACAAAGCCATTAACCTCCTCTAATCACCTTATAGATAGTTCTACTCCCCAACAACACTTTATTGTCCCATATTCGATTGATAGTTTTATTGTTAATTAGGGAAGACAAGAATTGGTCGTCCAACGTATGGCCGAAAATGACCAAAAACATTACCATCGAGTCGCTTGGAGAACAGTATGCTGCTCCTGCGTCACAATATCTGTTTTAAAAGGATATTTTGAGACTTTCCATGCCCGTAATATAAAACTTAACAGAAATAGGATTAAAATAAAATTTGAGCCGTCAATATGTTTCCGAATGGCCGCTGAAGCCGAGTGGAGTGGAAAATAGGTCGACTTGAAACAATGAATAAAAATTGAGAAAAGAAAACATTGAGTATTTATTGAAATATTAAACTATATTTATTGCAGCTGCTGGTTTTTAATAAATACCATGTGTTTTCACTAAATGATTGAGCATATTATGATGGTATTATTATCAGTGTTATTTCTCTATTGTTATGCAAATTAGTTGTACAGATTAAGAAGTAATTCACATTTTCGCGCAGTTCACATCTTTTAATCCGTTTATGCTTCTTAACCTCCCCTTGAATCTTGTCCTCGAAACAAATTAGGACAAATGGCAACCCATATATACGTGGGTTATCATTCTTCGATAGCTGAAGTGCAATTAACTTGATTACAAATGCCGGCAACTCAAAATGCGATTTGGAAGCAGGAAAAATTTTAAATTAATGTTCTGTGTGAGTCGCAACACTTTTGAAATTACAACTTTATTTGTTTCAGATATTCCAATAATGCTGCTTATTTAAATTTATAATTTAAATCAGTATGGGTGATCTCGCAAATGAAGACGCATTTATTATTCATTTCGGATTCTCTTTCGTTCCCAAACACCTATTGATGTTCCGAATGACAAATTTATTCCGCTTTCAGGGATTATAACAATATTGAGAAATTTAATTGAGACCGTGCGGAGGCATAATTACTAGTTCATCTACCCTAAATCTAATTTTTTGCTTCTGGAGCAGAAATGAAAATTAGAGCGATGCTTTGAATGTGAATCCTAAATGAGGTTGAAACTGTTTTATTATAAATCTGAAGATTCAAATGCAGGCAAAAATTCATTCTTGAATTTAATTTCCTGATTTACGGATGCATTATAAAGCAGTTCTTTAGAACAAAAGGTAATATTTAAAATTTACAAAGGAAACTGAAAGTCTTTCAGATTTACTATTAAGACCATAAGAAATCTTTAAAAGTTAATAAAAGCTTAACAAAACTGCGAAGTTATTGAAAAGAAGCAAAATTTTGAAATTACCGAATTGAAATGAAAATTAAGATTATTCGTGCAATGAGAATTATAAATTAAGCAGAAATTCCTTTATCATAAGATTGAGAGTTTATAACTAGGCAAAACTACAATTTTTCATTTTTCTGATTACCGATTGCATTATAAAACAATTCGTAAAATAGGTCAGATTGAAATGCTTTAAATACGCAAGAGAGGTCCAATGAAAAAAAGTTGAATATAATGTGAAATTATTGAGCTCAAATCAAAATCCCAATTGTGAATCCTAAATGAAGCAAAAATTGTTTTAATATAAGTCTGAAGATATAAATGTAGTAAAAAATATCTTCTTTAATAATTTAATTTAACCATCAAACTAAAGTAATCCAAACAGTTACGGTTGCATGATAAAACATTTCGTAATGGCAAATATTACCGAGTTTAATATCTTAACTTTAAAGCAAAATTAAATGGCCATTAATATTTTAAAAGCTAGAAAAGACCAGACAAAATGTAAAATTACTTAACTGAAAGAAAATGAAAATCCTAAATGAAGCTGAAATTTCTTCACTATAAGGCTTGTGGCGGCCGTGAGAGGACGTTTTCTTCTGCAAGAGTTCAAGTGAAGTGGTGTTATTCAAATAAGATATTTAAGCTCCTCCGATCCTTGTCTTTCTGCAATTCAGTTCCGGTTTTTAGTTTTTGCTGGCAGTGCTAGCTTCCAGTTCCAGTTCCCTGTTACTGCTGAGATTTCCATCAAGCAGTTCCAGTGGTCGACACCTATGGTGGGTTGTTGTGTGGTTGTGTTTTTGTCGAGCTCCTGGTATTATGCTTATAATTGTGTCTTTGCATTTGCTTTAGTACATAATTTTTTGTGGAGGATAATCCACTACTTCCATTGTCCAATCTCGTTGGAATTTTTGAAAACTGACGACTGTGAGCGAAGTTATCTTTGTTTGAAAATTTACGGGACACGGCCCTTATGGCTTTTTGTCTGCCATTGTGATGGCAAAGAGAATGCGTGCGCAAAATGTAAAATTTGGGAAAAAGAAAGAGACGATTAGCCAAAAAGCTGGCTTCAAAAAGATATTTCTGACTTAGTATTATGTTCGCCTTTCAAAAAAGGCGCTATTGACATCCTTAAAAATCTCATGTCTTCACGTTTGACTTTCTGAGTTGGAACGGAGCTTTTCCTGCGTTCCTTTAGTTTTATTTGCTATATTATAATTGTTTTATTTGTTATAGAGCGGCGGTGAAAACTCAGACCTACACGAACATTTCAGTGGTACTGGAGAAAGAATTGGCTGCATTTGTGTTGAGTGTGGGCTACGTTTACAAAATTCCTTACGGCTTCGGCCAGATCGGAGGAGCTTTTGTATTTGGTACAATAGCTCCATATACATACATACATCAAGCAGTTCAAAGCTTTCCAGAGAGAAACTTCTAAGGCTGACCTATTAGAATAACTTGTATGTTGGATATGATCCGGAAGCTGCTATCGAACTGTGTTTTCAGAAGCACTGATCATGTTGTTCTTTCATGTTGTTTTACTTTTGTTATGTTTATTAACGAATTATTTGTTACCCATCATCGCCTGTTAAAGTACGGAGTCATACAGTTGGTAACAACCTCAAGAAGTTACTGTAGGAACGGGAAAAATTATATACCTCTTTCAATTTAATCTTCAAGGTTATTGCATTTTCAAATACTAGAAATTTAAATTAACAGGAGACATCAGAAGTAGGTAAAAGTTTCGAAAATTAATAAAACAGAATAAGGAATTAAATAGAATTGGGAAAGTCAATTGCACAAAAGAATTAAGAGAACTTTAATACGATAAAAAACAGAAAGAATTATGAATGCAATGTAATTTGCGTTGAAATCTCTCATAATTTCACATCTTTTTCTTTAAAATATCTGCCAGAATGAGTAGTTATTTTAAAGAAAAAGATATGAAAGCAGTTTAAGGATAAAAATATTAAATCATTAGTAATTTGCTAATTGATCTCTTAGTGATTGAATTTCTTAAAGAAAATCTAAATGAAAACACTAAATATTATAATTGAAAAGATCGACTTATTACTGCAATAAGAAGTTTTCAAGATACAAGATTTCTTTCTTTCTTTTTTAATTTAAGTAATTGGCAATACAAACGTCATCCATGCTTTAACTCATGTACATGCATAGAAGGAAATTAACATTAATTGCTTGGGTTAGTTTTGATAGCGTGAAAAAACCTGATAAATACCATATTCTCAACTTTAATTTCCTAGAAATCATTTCTTCTTCCTAAAATGTCATCAGTTCCAAAATTATTGTAATATAACCTGTAATCTTTATTTTTTTCCTATGGTATTTATGTAGGAATTGTATTTTTCTACTCTAGCTTTTTTACCTAAATTTAATAGCGTAATTCTAATTCCTCCTAAAAATATTTTTTTCACTCGCCGAACAAGCTTAATTTGAATAAGTTTATTAGATCAGCAGACATATAAAGATAACGGAGTCCTTGAGCTATCACGCGCTCTGCATCTGATAATCACGTGACGCGCGTGGGAGTATCTTTCCGTTAAAATAGAGTGTAATGTTTGATATGCACTTCGAGTAATAATATTAAAATAATGTAAGTGGTTATGCTTCTTTAAGCATAAAGTAGCGCTAATTCCTAATTATGTTAAAACTTCTATCACGTTTCTAAATGTAAATAATCATCTCTGTCAATAGCAATCCTCACTCATGTTTTTATTTAATAAAGTTAATTAGTAATTAAACATCGTTCTCTTCATTGTCTTTCTGTGCACACCCCTAGGTGCATAGATAGATAATTTTCCTTTTCTATGTAGACTGGTTTTGGGAATAACTTCAACCCTTATGTAATTTGAGTGATACTGTCGAAATTTATTTTTCCCAAACCCAGACCCTACATTTATAATAAAAACAATTCATGTGATATAATAA
This sequence comes from Araneus ventricosus, assembly GCA_013235015.1. Lineage (NCBI taxonomy): Eukaryota > Metazoa > Arthropoda > Arachnida > Araneae > Araneidae > Araneus > Araneus ventricosus. Next base: position 494,979 of record BGPR01000053.1, on the reverse strand, counting down.
TCACATGGTTAACGCCAGACGGATTTTAGACGCGTACCAGAGACAGTCCGTTATCTCAATCTGTGGTGTGTTGTCACATCATTTTACGTCCTACAGGAAGCGCATAGGATTCCAAAGCAGGCGTGCTAAACGTGACACTATGAGTTGACACCGTTTTTATTGTATATACATACTAAAAATATTGTTGCAAATATGAGAACTAGCTTTTAGTAACAACTACCATGAGTTTACCTTTGTTTTGTTTGATTGGGATATCATCTACCCAAGCTCATGAATACAAAAGAAGTACCATTAGTAGAAGTATCACTTGGATAACTGAGGGAATAGACATCTTGTTGATCCTTCTCAGGAATGCTAAATAATGAAAAATTCTTTCTGGAGATATTTTCTCGGGAAACTGTATCAAATTTTTAGTGGGTGGTGAAAAAACCCAAGAGAAATTCAAAGAATCTAGGTGAGAAAGCAATCAACCATTTCGTTTAATTAAAGATTGATATTTCAATAAAATTTATAAACTAATTCCTCAATTAAACCTATGTCTGTCTTTGTGGTTCGTTCAGTAAACAGTCCAATTAGTGTAACAATTATTTATTTATGCTTAAATTACACATGGACAAGTTTATACATATAATTTCAAAATTAAACGAAACATAAAAGATTTGTTTGTTAGCAACGCATCTCGATCTGTCACTTGGCCTCTACTGGCAGTCACGGTTCCAGAAGGCGCCGCTTCTGCTGCCAGTCACAATCAAGTACAGTCAATGTGACAAGAGTGATTCCAAACCTATTTTTTTATCTTCTCGACAAAAGCACATTCATAAAACTATTGTTAACGAAAAACAATTCTTTCACAACATTTCTTTACCTTGTTTGTAAGAAAAAAATGTCGCAAATTAATAAAAATGCTATAAAAATAAATTTTTAATAAAAATGTTGCGAACTAACAAAATTTCTTTAAAGTTCAATATATTTGTAAAATAATTGTTTAGAAACTACGCATACTTAGAGTTTCGAAATGATAAGTAAGTAGAATTCTTTACTTTTATTTCAGTACCAATAACTCCAAATTCTCTAATAACCACATTTATTTATATTCTATTATATAAAATAAAGTAATTACTAAATGCATTAAATCAATTAGATGCTTGCATTCATCAAAACTTTAATGATAAACTTGAAATCCCTCTTGTAAAAAACATGTTTGCCGTTTCCCTAGTGTGAGAAAAAAAAGTGTCAAGTATATTAATCTTAAACAAACGAGTCCAGTGAAAGAAAAAAACCCAGCTAATCTTCCGGTTTAGTTATTCTGCTTCCTATTCAGCACACCAATTCAGTCAAAACCTCATTTTACTGAAAACAAACCACTTAAGCTTTATAGCGAGTTGATTAAAATTCTCTTAATAAGATTTGAGATAATTATAACTTTTTGCTTATGACCCTCCAGTCTAAATTAATTTACTTATACGGCGATTTTTCTTCTAAAACTTCGCCTCAACACGCTAAAAATAAATAATCAGAAGGAAAATTCGTAATTATACTCAAAGATTATCTTTTCACCGTGTTATTATGAGGTGCTTTCGTAGATAATGTCGGCATTGCGTGTAAAGCCTTACGCACAACATTAGAAGACGCTTTGAGTAGCTTCGTAGTTGTTATTAAAATACGAAAAAAAAGTGGAAGAGAGAGGATTAACACATGGGGGTCAATTACTTTGTCACTATTTCTGCGAGGAAAGGAAAGCGAACGGCTTTATTAGCTGAATGTTTTATGAAGCTAAGCGGTAGTGAAAGGTAAGGAACTGTGAACAATAAAAACTCTTTATCAATTACCTAGTGTGATTGAATGCACTTGCTGTAATTTGCCTCGAAATGGGAATATAACAAGTGAACATGAGTTTTAACTTAAGGCAGTTGTGTACGACTGCTTATGGGAATAAATTGGGAATTAGATTTCCTTAGCTTTTATCTTGCTAATAAAATAATGATTATATAAGCGCGCATTGTCACCTTACTATAATCGATGTTAAGTTTTAATTGATAAAATTTTAATTTAAAGGTAATAAATGACAAATTTGACTGAAATTGAATAGACTAAAAATTATATCTGCTAAATATATTCGAAATTATGTGGCATCGAGATCACGGGGGGAACAAGATGTACGTGGATGAGAAATCGCCAGATAAGAAAGAGGGGTCTCTCACTCACGGTGGGTACAAAAATAGTGGTGTGATTCATAGGGCCTATCTCCGATGATGGGTCGCACTCCTTTAATGGGGGTGGTCGCCGCATCTCCCGCTTGTAATGGGGGCTATCATGACCACGGCCACAGTGCCTCTGTTTTCTGTCGCGGCGGCGACAGAAAACATAGGCACTGTGGAAAACATAGGTAGGGCGGGGTTCTCTTTATGATTATGTGCTTTAAATCCCTACGGAAGCACCTCAAATATGGGGAAGAGAAATTGCTGTATAAGTAGGGGAGAGTGGGGCTATTTCGGACGGGGGTTGCTTCAGACAAATCGATTAATATCAAACGGAATGCTTGTGAATGTTTGAAAAAAAATCCCATACATGGTACTATTATATCCCATTAGCAACTGTGTTTTGATGAACGTCAGATCAATGGCGACTTAAATAAAAATCGTAATCCTAATTTTGACCACGAAAGTAAATTTTTGAAAACTGTTAAAGGTGAGAGTTTAGTAATGAATCAAGGAATCTTAATCTTTTTATATTTAACAATAATGCATAGTATCATATCATGTTTATTGTAAATTTCATGAACCATGTTCAGAGCGTTGTTTTTATATAACAAGATTTTCAAAATGGTGTATGATGGGGTTGTTTCGGACAGGCAAGTAGGGGTTTGTTCGGACGCTTATTTTTACCGTCCGAAACAGCCCCGAATTTTTGCCATATGCAAGAATTTTAATAAAATGACAAAAGAAAAAAATAAAATGTCTTATAGACAACTATAATTTTAATATAATATAGATCTGCCAATAACGGCGAATGAGACTGATTTTCTTCTTTCTGAGGTTACAAACAGACCATTGCCAATTGATCAAGAAAATGTGACAGAATACGCTTCTGAGTCAGCTATTGATCATCATCTTTCAGATAGCATTTCACCAGAGCAAATTAGACCTCTATCATGTGTCAATTTTGAAGCTACTAACAGTCGAAGGGGACGACGTATTAAAGGAAAAACTAGAATTTTAACAAAATCTCCAGAGGAAAAACAGTCTAAGTGTAGGTCTAATCAGAATGTTAAACGTACCCTCGGCTTTGGAAGAAAGCTCGACACAAGTGTAAGAAATGAGTGGAAAAATATTCTGTCATCAGATTTAGAATTTTCACGGCAAGATGATGTAAATGACTTTATTGATCCTCATAATTTCCCTCTCTTCGAGAAAACACTAGAACGTGATGAGTTTGGGCTTGTGGAGTTTTAAATGGAACCTAATAACAAAAAAGCATTTTATGTGGGGAAGGTTCTCTTGTATGAAAACAAAGAATATGAAATCAATTTTCTGCGGTGTCGTAATAAAATGTTTGGTTAATTTGTGTTTCCTGATGTAGAAGACATTTCACGAGTGCCTGAAACTTCCATTAAAGTCCTTTTACCGACACCTAGAAAGCTTTGATGTGCAAAAAGACGACAATCATATATGTCTTTTGGTGTCGATTTCAATCTTCTAAATATTCTATAATTGTGTACTTAATTAATATTACATATTATAAATAAGTAGGGATTGAAGTACATTAGAAATATTTTATTTATTCATGTCCTATCTAACCCCAAGTCTGTCCGAAGCAACCCCACTCTATGGGGCTGTTTCGGACAAAAATTAGTATAAGCAAATTTGCTAATATCGATGCTATAAGATGGTATTGTTAAAAATATTATAGATGCATTAATTAAGCAATATTTGTAGCTCTAATATGACATTCAAACATTGGTGACATTTTTAATCCTTATTGACAAATATATAAAAATGACAATTCCGTCCGGACCAACCCCATCCTCCCCTAAGCAGGTTCTCGCTTCTTTGATGGGTACAATAATGCTGTGGGGTTGAATTACCTTCAAAGTCGATGATGGGTCGTACATCTTTCTGAGGTTGTCGTTCCATGCGCCACTCGTAGTGTAGGCTATAATGCGTCGGCAACAGTGCTAAAATTTGCTATTTGGGGTTAGGGGTCATTCAGTGCACCCCACATGCTTAGGCTGGTCGGGGTTAATTCTTTGTGGTTATGTGACTTCGAAAGGTATCCAACTTCGTAGAAGACCCTTGTAGTCATTTTCGTCAAAATGAAAATAAAACAATGAACCATGAATGACACAGTTTTTAGAGACTTATAAAAATAAAATTAGTAGCAATTATACTGTAAATGTTTCTTGGTTTTTTTTTCTTCTTCTCTATAGCAAAATTATTTACCAAGTACCACCTAGGTCTTAGCTATTGCCGAAGATTTTTGGGGAACTAGGCAATGTACACGGGTATTAAAAGTAAACATTATTTTCTTTTAATGATGGATTTATGGCTAATTTTTCGAGGATTTGAGTGGTAAGCACAGTGGAAGATATTCCATCAACAAATTCAGCGATAGTAAGAGATGTGAAAAAGATTAAGCACAATGTGCAAGTCAAACCGTTTTTAGAAAGTCGAATTCTCAGTTGCGGAATCGTGGATCGTGAGATCGAGATTCTCCAAAATCAAACGAAGAACCACCCTGAATAAGTTCCTGGCACGCGACAAATTCGCCATTGAGAAACAAATCGTCTCACTTAGAAGTAGCTTAGAAGATTCGAGAGAGAGGTGTTAACTCGGATGTCGTCCACGTTATTACAACATGGTTCAAAATTATGAGATCTGTTCGAAAGTAGCCTTCGTAGAAATTTCTAAAAATGCACTAATCTTGATAATGAAAAAAGTTTTTATAAGAATTTAGAAGAAGGTCGTTGTTTTGGGTAAGTCGCAAAGCCTTACCTCCTTATGGAGTTAAATGGTATTGGTCTAAATCAAGTAGGTCAAACTCGGTGGCGGAGGACCTGTAAAAATAAATATGTTTATGTAACAGCTAATGAACGCTTTTTCAATTTTTATGAAATTATACGCTTGTTTCGAAAAGCAATAAATAGAAAAGTACTACGGAAAATAATATATTTTCTTCCGGTACTAGTATTTTTTCTTTATTACCATGTTTTCTTCTTTGACAAAAGTCATGACCTTTCAAAATTAACAAGCTAAGTTTTAATAATAAATCCAGTAACGTTATAGAATACTTTTTCCTTCGTTAGTGCAGATAACTGCTTGAAGAATTTTGAGTGCAATGACTGAAAATAACTACTTCGAAACACGAAAAGACTTCATTTGCAAATTTCAAGTATTTTCAAGCTTGGTCGTCAAATATTCGTAAAACCGGGTCCTATAATTAGATAGAGGTTATATGTTTAAACCGAAATTCGAAGCATAAAAGAAAAAAAATGTTTCACTAGCGGCGGTTTAGTTGTCTACATCGATGTAATCCGATTACTATGAGGTATAATAATATATATAACTATAAGTCTTTATATACGTAGGAATTGTATTTTTCCCGTCTAGCTTAAAAGTGTAAGTTTAATTCCTTCTTAATAATATTTTTTCACTTTCCGTACAAGCTCATTTGAATAATTGTTGTGTCAACGGAAACATATCGAGAGATAACGATCACGCGGTCTCTTCGTGCTAATCACGTGATGCGTGGGTGTTTCTCCGTTAAAAAAAACCAAGTGTAATGTTTTGATCCAAAGGGAGATGACTTTTTGAAATCAAGAAGAACGGTCATGCGATAGCTTGGTGAGCGTAGGTAGCTACGGGGGTTTCTTCCCTGTTAGCACGGCGGCTGTGGGCGATGTCTACCTAACTAATGTTTCAAAAGCTGTGTAAGTTGATATTTAACTAAGTAACTATCAAACTCTAAATCTCTCTTGTCTTTTCTGCAAATAACCATACGTGTAAATACCTTTCTCATATTATGTTTTATAAATAAATAATTTAGTTTCAACTACTGTTTCTCCTCCTTTATCTTTGGTGCATATTCCCATAGAGTGCCCCTGAGAATAACAATTTTCTATAATTTATTTTGGATTCGGCCGAGATGAATATTTCCTATATATATATTATCATCTATTATATATGAAGACTGTATGTCTGTATGACTTATGTCATCATCTAAAAGCCATTCATATATAATTATATATATAAAGGATTTATAGATTTTACGATCTAATTAAACTTAATCTGAGAAATTTTTATCGAACCTTTTATTACATACTATTATTTCGGTTATTTCGTTTAAATATTTTCTGTGACACAAGAATATAACGTACTCGAACTAAATGAATTGTCCAGAATCGGTAGGTCAACTAATAAGTGTAAATAAACACGATTGTGTTATATATTTTATAAATCATATTTATTGTATAATTTTGATTTTATAAAAAAATGTTACAAATTATAAAGGAAACATTTTATAAATTTCAATTATTATTTTGAATTCATAAAACATAAATTGAGATACTTATTCATTGCAAGAACAGTTTTAACCCTACACTGCACAATTTTTTTATTTTTTATTTTTTCGATAAAAGTTACATAAATATACATAAATGAAGGCAAAAAGTGCAGGGAAATTAATTTTTACCAATTTATAATCAACATTCATTAATAAAACGTTGAATGATACCTGAAATTTCTTTACTAAAAACTTTTCACCTTCAAGTCAAAAATCTAGAAAATATTTTTATTGAATGATTATTAAATTATTAACTATTAATTAAAAGTGGAAAAATGACAGCGATACATTTACGAACCAACTGCGCAGTGTGGATTTGAATTTGAAAAATAAATGCCTTTATGTTGTCAGACCCAAATTTAATGAACAAATATAATTATATCTTACTTCACATGTGAATATAATGGTCAGAATATTCTATAAATTACAATTCTTAGAGAATATATTCTCAATAAGAATAGGTGAAACCACTCCATTACCGATGCTTTTGTAATCTTCATTTCTGAATCACTATAAAAGTTAAAACTCATCTATAATAAAAGTCTGCACGTTTAAATACATAAATAATCAATAGACATCTGTTACTACTCCGAACACTATTCTGCACTACCTGTTATAACATGAAAACGCTCTTTAATCCTTTATCTACATTACAAGTAATTGGTAGACATCCCCTTTATGGGCAAAGCTGTCGTCACATCCTAATATGACGTATCAGAACACTCTCATCTCGGTAATCTTGTAAACGCTTATTAAAGTCTTACTCGCATATTCTCCAATTATTTGGTTCTCCGATATTTGCAGGAGTCGATACGCTCAGAGCTAAGCCATTGTGACTGTACGCTAACATCGTCGACTAAGGTTGTTGAAGATTACTACACACGTGAACAGCAATCTGAGTTGATTGGTAATGAATGGATCGGTATACAGCATGAGAGGACACTTTACAGAAACCGGAAAATCGCAGACTTGGGTTTTAATGTGCGGTTGGAGCAATATTTAAAGAGAAGGAATGCGCTTCGGGGAAGCATTAAATATATCTGTACGCTGAATCTATCAGATTAGCAACGTAGAATGTCTACCCTATAAGCATATATTTGTCATACGTTGTCCTCTCTCTATTCAAGAAATGGTTGAAAGGGAATATCGTTCTGCGAACTTATTTTGAATAAATTCCACGCAAATATATAGACGTTCACCTTTTTAATAGATTAAGTAATCTTGTTGGCAGAGGTTTCGTCTCAGACGAATATAAAATTGATCTGGAAGAGGATCATTACAACGTATTCAATTTAAACTTGCCTTTCCTTTTTACAACGGTCTTAAAAGGATGTTTTTTTTCAAATGAATTGCAAAATTTCCTGCACCGGCTTAAAATTCTTCTAGTATGAAATATGAATATTGTTTTTGAAATTGCAAAGCCTTATAAACAGGTATATGACTTTCCAAGATAAAAACCCTAAAAGTTGAAGAAAATTGTGTTTTGAGGAATTAAAGAACAGGTGCAAATAAATAAAAAACTTGATTTTTGATTTTAGAAATTAATTTAGTAAATACGAAATAAATATTTAGAGGACAGTTTTCTTAAATCCAAGCAACTTGGTAAGTAGCAGGAATAAAAGCAAAGACTTTTATTCTGAGCTTTTTACAACAAATATTTTACACTTCACAAATGATCGGTGCTGTAATGCATACAGAGAAAACAAAAAATTGATAAAAATGGTCATTCTTAGACATCATTAAATCTTTCCGCGTTGATGCATTGTGGTATTTAAAATAAGGGTGTTAGATCAAGTGTTGACGTCAATATCTGAATGGGGATTAAAATTGTACGTTTATATTATTAAAAACCTGTACTTAATGGCAAACTAATTAAAATTTTCAAAAGCACAATTGAAATAGCGAAAATAATTTTAAGAACACACTTTTATTAGTGTATTAAAATTAGAAACTATTTTTTTAAATCAGAAACATGGAAGTCAAAGCAAAATCATAAAAACATGAACTGTTTAAAGAAACATTTTATGTAAATTTTTTTTTTTACTTTTGGTGAATGTTTAAAAATTTTATTTCTTACAATATTTATTGCGACGTCATTTACTTGTTGTACTTTATCCAGACTCTCAAGTTTTTAAAATTTTGTTTTGAAGTCAATATTTTTAAAAAAAAAATTATTTTCTGCTCTATAATTCACTAAAAAAAATCGTGTTTTTAAAATCTTGTATTTTTTACTTGTTACTTTTTGGTTTCTTTATTTAACAATTTATTATTATAATTATTATATAATCTTGTAACCCATTTTTTCTCGAATTCACAACCGGATGGCAACCTCCATAAGGACTAAGAATTTAATTAAAGCTAATTTATTAACTGATAATTAAACTCTGAAAGTATTGAAATGTTGTATTTTCGTTAGCAACAAACAACTGTACAAGATTTCAGAATTCTAGTTCATCAGGAAGTGAGTAAAAAATCGATTATAAAACACCATCTTTACAGGAATGAAATTTACAAACGTTAAATAATTTAAGTTAAAAACGTGCAAAAATACATAAAAGTCCATGATTTCCAGAAAATAACTTTCCCCGTAAAGTGAAACATACACTAATTCACCTATCTCGCACTTAACTACTTCTAGGATTGAGGAGTAGATTAAAATTTTCCTCTTGATATCTTCGACAGTATAACATATAAGTATAAGAGAGGATAAATCTTACAAGAGCCTAGATTTTATTCATGCCAACAATTTCGAGTTTCTTTACTTTTTCTCTCATATTCGTACAAAAAAATCTATTTCTTTCTTAAAGTTTTGAAGGGAGTCTCTCGTCACAATACCGTGTAGAGTTTTACAGAAATTGAAGTAAGACATCCATGAAACAAGACTGGAAAACCGCATTAAACTGCCGACTGTACCTCAGCATTTATTCCTTCAGAATTTATTTAAATGAATTCTGCCCAAACTTAATCCATGCCCACCAACCATGAGATTTGAACAAAATCCTTTCTTCCCCTTGTTCAAACGTACAGGTTGACGAAATAATATCATCTTATTCTTTTCTTTTATGACGGAAACCTCTCCTTGTTAAACATTCATTTATTTTGTCCTGTAATGTCTATGTCATTCCTCTGTTTTATGTAATGTCTATATCATACTTTGTGCGTGAAATCATTTTCGTTTATTCATAAGTACAAAAAAATTAATGATAATCACATATTGGAATGAAAAGTTTGTAGTTTAATTAAGCAGAAAATCGTAGTTGGCGATCTCTGAGTTTTTCTTTGTTAAATCTAAATCACACGAACTGAATGTAAAAACGATACCACTTTTTCATGGATTAATGATACTAACCGAGAACTTGTTTCATCGACATAGTGTAAACCCAACGGTTAATGACATCCTTAAGGTAATATTTATGCAATTAATTCATGAGAATAATAGTAAAAATAATTCATTTAAGTTGTAATTCATCGCAAATTTTCCAGAGTTGCTCTACTTTAAACTAATTAAAGGGTTCCGTAGCAAAATTATCCCTCGAGGTATTTTGTAATATATTAAGAATAAACAGTTCAAATTCGATTATTGATATATTATGGATGAGTAATTGACCCCACAATTATTGTCATCCCTTCATTCTTATATAACTTACTTTTTACTGTCTACCTAAGATTAAGTAAGGTTTACAGAAACGATTTTTAAAATTTTTTGTCAAGGTCTCGGTTGTGAAAACACATCCTGAACCAAGACACTTTATCAAACTAAAACGAACGATGAGACAATATCAGAAATAATCGAAAAGAAACACAGTTTGAGGAAATATAGGTTGATTCGTGTTCACGAAACTCACGTGAAATGAACTGCACCAATTTAATTTTTGTATCTATCACCAGGATTTGTTTATTAATGCGGATAGAATTTATACGCAATTTCCCTAAATGGAGTCAATTCCTGCTCACGTTACACACGTCAAATGCGCTGGGCAAATTTAGCTCCAGAATCCCTTGCGCTTTTTTCAGGTGAACATGTCTTAACTCCACATTTCAAGTCAAAGTGCTGTTTGATTATTCAAAATTTGCGCAATTACGTTTGTCGTGTGCGTTTGTAGTAACTGAATGGGCACCACTGGTTTCAATGATTAATTATAAAATATTCGTTTGAAACGAAACTGATTTGATCACAAGAGAAAATTATATTTCTGTATTATTTTCTAAAGCTTTATCGATAGCACGATAGCTACACGATATAAATGAATTTAATTTTAATCTGTTTCATTAACCCCTTAACTGGTGAATTTTTTTACCAGAAGTGTTGACAAAAAAGGTATATTTTTTGCTGCATAAATTCCCGCTTCGGTTCTTCTGTGGAGGAAAAACCCCTTCAACGAAACACCCGGATGGAAAGCATTTCAGTGACATGGACAAGTTACACATCTGTTAAAAATATTGATAGTGTTGTTACGAGAATTAAAAATATGTATCAGCCGTAAAAGGAAAGGAGAAAATATCGATGCCCGTACGCTGTACGGGCAAACCAGTTAGGGCCAACTTTGGTTAGCCCGTACACCCTGCAGACAAACTAGTTAAAGGGTTAACATATTCATTTGTGATCAAAGGTCTCATTTCTTTAAAATTCTTATCTCTTAAATATCTTTTCAACATAATAAAATAACTATTCCTAGAAAAAATATCGATGCTACTCATGCACATATGCGCTTTAAATGACACTTAATTTTGAGAAATTTATGATATAACCCTGTACAACAAAAAAGTATCTGCAGATTTGTGTAATAATTTGTACAAGACCTTCATTTATGAGCGTGCTATATATCTGTAACTTCATTTTCAAAATCAAAGTAATTTCTTTCAAGAGTGGAAAATAATATTTCGTTTTCTAGGCGTTTATATTCTATCCTTTGTATGGTTTGTCTTCCTTTTTCACGATGAAACAGGAATTGGTTATTACTAACGCTTGAGGGTATGTCAGAAACTTTGGTCCAAAACACAATTGAAAATCTACAAACTTTCTTATATTTTTGAGGTTGAAATTTGATGAAAAATAGTAACCATAATGGAATTTAAGCTCAGAAACTTCTCTGAATTGAGTACTCTGCTATTACATTGATAATTGTTTTGCAGGTTTGCCTTAAAAATTAAAGTGCACTAGTTATTGAAGAGGTCAAAAAATATTTCTTTGTTACATAGTAACGATAGATATAGTTAAATATTAATATTAATTAAGGTTTTTATTTCCAAAACTGTTTTACGATTAAAGAAATGGCTCAACGCAACATTTTCAGAAAGCATTAAATTGTTTTTAATTTCAAAATTAATGAGATAGATAGACTGTAAACATGAATTAACAATTTTTTAGGCATTTCAAAACAAATAAGGGAACTTCTGCATACATCATTGTCATTTAATGATGTTTGATAGAAATTCTTATGATTATAGTGATGAGTTGCTTTAAAGTATTTATTTCTTATGATACATGAATTAACAATTTTTCAGCATTATTTTCTATACAATGAAAAATTAAACTGTATATATAATATTTAAAATAAACTGTATAATCTAGAAATAGCGAATTTATGTTTACTTTTGCTTATTTAATTATGCTGCTTATTATGAATTATGTTTGGTTTACTTTTGCTTATTTTTAATTTATGTTTACCTAATGTGCTGTAGCGTAAGAAAAACTAAATTTAATTTAAAGAATTTGGAAGAAAAGTTTTCATTCTATGGTGGAATAGATCATTTCCCTCATATCGGATTGGTAGTAGCTTCAATATATTGAAATTAATGATAATATTATAAATTATTTAAAATTATATTATGACCAAGCATTGACAGAGAAATATGCACTTAAGTTTCGTATACATAAATATAAAATTTATTATTTCCCTCTAGAAACAATCTTCCCCATAATATTTCTTGCAAATCATATTCAATTCTCAGAAAATTAATTTTGTTTTTACATATGCATTTGGAGTAATTGGAAAGATATAAAATGTTTGCTCCTCTAAGTAAACTATAAGGAATACGCTAAGAATACAGCAAATGCAGTTTATTATATTATTTAAACCTTTTAAAAGAAATTCGTAATTCAGAATTTTTGAGAAGCCAACTAAATTACACCGATGGTTTCAATTTAATTTTTATTTTAGTCTGGAGATCTGGTCCATATTTTCTTCATCTTACAATATTAAGGAAAAAATTATTACTATAAAATTCTGAAGCAAACTCTAAATAAAAATGTTAGAAAATCTTACATATGTTAAAAATATTGTCAAAAGAAAATGATTTTAGCTTTCTACCTGATTATTTAAATACATTTTAATAAATAATAATAAGAATTGCAGAGAATTTCTGTATATAGCAACAATCATTATGAGACGCAGAGCTTCTTGGAGCAGAAAATTGCTTCCATATTTGTAATATCTTCCTTTTCTCTGAAAAATATTGAGATTAAGTAGCTTACCTTTCGGGGAACATTAAAGAAAACCTTGTAACTATCCAAGAAATAACTCGCTTGGCTGAACTAATCAATAAATTCCATTCCTATAATCTAACATACTTTCTCACTCTAATAATTAACATCATTTCTCAACTTCAGTAAAGGGACTAAGCATCAGCTATTAGAGCAAACTTCACCGCGTTATTTATAAGATTTTTTCCTATAAGCAAAGCTTGTTATGCAGCAGATTTGAGTTAATAACACTTCAAAACAAAAGATACCATGAAGCTTTTCAAAGATAGAATATCTTTTCTATGGTTATGAGAAATAACTTTTTGTACTATGGCAAACACTTATGTTTTATACATAATTTTTAAGATGAAGTGTAGTGTCAACCAAGCGATTGACAAAAAGGAATTATGAAAAAGTATATGAGTAGAAAGAAAAAGACTGAAATAGTTAGCGAAATTAGTGCGGCCTACATTATTAATTAATAACAATAAAATATTCCACATAAATATTATAAATTAAAATCTGTTAAACAGGGCTTATATTTTTTACTATTAATAGGAGTTCGGAGGCAAAGAAGAGGTTTGAACAGTGTTATAGCAAATTAATTTTAAATCTCACATTGTATAGGCTTAAGCCAAATTAATAAAATCTTTGAAAAATTTTTGAACAGTGTTATAGCAAATTAATTTTAAATCTCACATTTTTAGGCTTAAACCAAATTAATAAAATCTTTGAAAAATTTTCAAAAATATTTTTGTTATATCTTTAAATAAGTGGTATATATGCACTGGATGGTTATCAATCATTTTTAAAGGTTTATAAGTGGATGAAAATATATGACTGTATTCGCGGAAGAGCTATAAGGAGGTTAAATAAATCATTCAATACAAAAAAGTTAAAAAGATAAAAACTTATCTCTGTGAATTACGACATATTCTATTTTAATAATCCAGTAATGACTCTAAATTTCCATCTGTTATTATATATTTTTTCTTAAAGTAAAAGGGCTTTACTTGCAAAAAATTTACTTAAATGGAAACTAATTTTAAAAATTTGGTACTTCTAAAATATAATCATATTTAAACTTATTCTTAATATAAAACATGCAGTTTTCTTTTTAATAGATTTTTATCTATTAAAAATTAAAAGGTTAAAAAAATGAACATTACTTTTTTTTCGAAGTTTTAGAGGACGATGTGATAGAAAATGTTAAAAAAATGATACAATATTTCAAGAAAAAAATTGATAAATCAGCTTTATTTTTTTGAAAGGCTGTAATGGTAGATATAAATAGAAATTAATGAGAAGAATAAACCATAGCTTTCATAAACCTTTCATAGAGATTAAATTTTGAGAACTTTTATGGAACGCCCACTTATCTTCATGAAAATAAAATTAGCCTTTGCAATTGATCAATATTTTTCATTGTCTATGGTACCACCATGCTTTAATTTAGTATTAATAGTTGTACACTTTCTCCAGACAAGAAGCCGTCCAATTATTTCATTTGATTGTTTGTTGTCTATTTTGTTTAATTCGTTGCTTACTGCGGTACAGATCACCAAATCTTAAGAATTTCATTGGCCCCTTTTGAACTAATCTGTCTCTTTATCTATAAGATACCCTAACTTCCTTGTTTACTCTATCGCTCCTTTTCTTATTGATTATGAAAAAGACTACTGATCTGTTTGTTACCAAGTGTCCTCTTATGATATATTACACATCTTCTAGCAGCTACTTGAATAGGTAGAAAGGACATAACTTGAAAAGTGGTGTCCTGGCGCTGCGTCAGAATCTCCGTTTTAAGAGGATATTTTGAGATTTCATCTTCCTGTAGTATAAATCCATAATTATTCTTTAAGTGTCATGCATATAAAACCCTAAGCATTGTTATATCCCCAAAGTTAATTTCGTCAATTCACAGTAATGAGTAACGTTACATCAAGAAATAGTCATCATACGGAAGGCCAAATATTAAATTTCACGCCTCGATTAGAAAATAACATTAGAGAGAAAAGAGTTTGAGATTCCTTTATGCGTTATTTACCTAGAACCATTCTGCTTTCATTATAGGTCAGAAAAATGTTCTTAATTGATACGCATTCTCTCAGAAAAGTATGTTCTGCTGTAGTAAAAGGTGTAATACCTCCAACCTTGTTGGAATATAAGTTCCGGAATTCCTTTCCATTTATAAGCGGCGGGTGGAGTGGTATAGTTTGTCCTAGAAATTCTCTAATAATTTCAGTAATCATGAAACTATTATGGCAAGTAATATTTTCTTGAGTGCTATATTCACATCCTAAGTGTGATAATATATTACACTCTGTGTTATAAGATATAGTGTCGAGTTTGTTGCAATGAAAGAGTGGAATTCATCCATTTGTTCACACTATAAGTATCCAATACTTAGTTCCGCTATTCACACTTTAAGCATGAAAATATCGGTACTAATTTGTAATGCTATCTACCAAAGAATTCTAGGTCAGATTACGATGTGAACTGATTTTGGAAAGTTCAAAAACTCTTATTGTTAAGCTTAATCATGTTGAATCAAACAATTAATTCTGGACGATCGGTATTAATTCCATAGATTTGTGTAACATTTCATTCTTTTTCAACCTGGTATCAGACGTGATTGGATACAAAATGATGGACTGTCTGTTTCTCGAGATAGCTTGATTTCTAAGAGACATGGTACTAAGGTACAAAGGTTATCATTTATAGCTAGGTGAGGCTATTTGAAAACAGTGAAATCAGCAATAATAGTACAGAGAAACTAATTAAATTGATTTTCTTGGTTAAAAAAGAATTTAGAATGCATATTCAACCCATTTAATTTTGCATTTCATATTTTTAGCTAAGTGTTTCATCAAATCGATATGAATTTCATACAACTTGCTGACTTTTTAAATCACTCTTTTAACTCGATAAGATACATGATTTTTAAATTCACGATGTTATAACACAGACTGCAGTATTGTACATTTGCCACTGTTTTATTCCCTTTATAGATTTTAATTATATTGGAAGTTCATTAGTTTCTCTAAAATTAACAATAGATTCATGGTGAATAAAACGCTGAGAATGAATTATCGATTTTGAAATACAGTTTTCCTTCGGTATCGTAGAACATCATATAGGGTTTTTTCAGTATTGCATTCACACGGATTCTTGCATAAAACTTTCATGTTTAATTAGTAGATAATTTTTTAATATTGGGTTTGTTGCTAGGAAAAGATAGAGCTCATAGTAACTTCTAATTCCATTCAGAAATTACAATAACAGATTCCTCTATAAAAATTCTATATCTCAACAGACACATAGCTTTGAAAATCATAAACAACTTAATCAATTTAACATACTGACAAAAATGCTATGTTTACTGTCATTTAATTCAGATTTGCAATACTGAAGAGTAAGTCAGAGATATACCATAATAATATAGATACTTAAAAATTCGTCAGCTTTGCCACGTGGGGAATTCATTAATGATTCACACACTGACAAATCCAAATTTCCAACATACTACATCTGTGTATTTTCAAAATTGTTCGCGTAGGAAGACCCAAAGAGAATAATTAATGCGAGTTTGACTTCCAGCATTTCGCATTAGTAAATCAATCAATTACGTTCAGTTATTACCCTTATTTTTTAACTCGGTGCACTTAAGGATTTGAATGAAAGCATGATGCATATTTCATTTCCTGACGCATCATTTTTTTCTATCGTTTGCAAAAAAATCCGTTTTGCTGAAATGAAATTAGGTCGTTGACGAAAATTGTTGCCGTTAGAATTAATATATATCTTACTTTTATACTGTGATAAAATTTCCAGCTATGTGATAGCTTTATTATGGGAGCTATTTATATACAGCGAGTGTTAAATGTTGCAAGCAAATGAATCTTTTATGAAACATTGAGCACTTAATTTCTAATCACGTCTAAGACATGAATATTCAGGAAAGATTTGTTAGCATACGTTAAAAGCTTTCAGTACTTTGTTACGAGTGGAAAGATTAAAACATGGTTAATTAACACTCATAAACAAGAGAATTTGAGACGACTCTTCCCCCAGTTTTAGCCACTGACATCTTAACATCACGCATAATAACCGTTCTGTTTTACTAATTTACATTTGCATTCTAATTCTCTCATCATCAGAAAGGATTATAAAGCAAAGCCCGGCGTCAACATCGGATCTGGGCCAAAAATAAAGAGAGACTGTCTGCGATGCATTCAAACCCAGAAATTAATTTTTAAAAGCTCTTCATTAATAAGAAGCATTAATTTCGAATCAATTAGTCACAAAAATTCGATTTTCCGAACGCCATCAAGATTAATCATCTCATTAAAATTTTGTAGCTGAGGCTTTTACCTCTTTTGACTTAATTGATGGGGGGTTCTGTGAGCTGCTCAGTTGATTAACTCAGAGAAATGTTAGCTCCTCCAAAAAAGAAAGAAGGAAAAGTAATAGTGATTAAAAGTTGGTGGTTTAGAAGCTCATACTTGAAAATAAAAAAAGAGGCAATGCATACATTAGAAGAAAGGAATCGGCTCTTCTTCTATCTTTGATTTATATTCACTGCCGAGGAATTTGCGATTTTACTTTAAGGGTAAGAAATGCAAAACTTGTTTCCCTCTTTTTTCAGGATTGCTCTATTAAAATTGTTTGAGAGATCACCATGTGCATTTGATTAATTAATTTATTGCTCATGTTACAGATGCTTTGCGAACAGCTTTATACAGATAAAGTTCTTTTGTTCTGTTTTTAAATAAATAACTGTTGAAAAATCTCTGCAGCGGGTGAATCTGTATTGATTTTTTGAGAGTATCTCATTTCCAACGAAGAGGATAATTAGTTTCCAATAACTTGGAAAAAGAGCTTCGAAAGGGAAGCTCGAATATGAAATATCTGTGGTCATACGATTCAGATTCCCGTCTTTGCAATAAATTTTTGTAATGTTCTTTCCGGAAGTCACGTCTGCCATCATTTTATGAGAAAATAGCAATAACCGGCCCTTTCAGCAAGCTTTATGTGATGTTCATTCCACAAACTATATCTGTCATTTTTGAGAAACATGCACTAATCGAAGATGAGTATCTAAACTTTATTAATATAAACAGTTTTTAAACAGTAAAAATTAATATTTTAAGAAGAAATGTCAATTTTAGCTAACGAATGAAATCCTGTATATATGTAGGAGTTGTATTTTTCCAGTCTTGCTTAGAAACGTAAGTTTAATTCCTTCCTAATAATATTTTTTCACTTTCCGTACAAGCTCATTTGAATATTGTTGTGCCAGCGGAAAGATACTGAAAGATAACGATCACGCGCTCTGACGGTACTAATCACGTGATGCGTATGTGTAAGCTCTCCGTTAAAACCAAGTGTAATGTTTTAATCCGGGGAGACGGCTATTTGAAATCAAGAAGAACGTACATGCGATAGATTGGTGAGCATAACGAGCTACGGGGATCTCTTCCCTGTCAGCACGGCGGCAATGGCTGTAACTAACCTTTAAACGAGGTGTAAGTTGATATTTAAATAAGTAACTAACAAATCCTAAATCTGGCTTGTCTTATCTCTAAATACTTATACGTGTAAATATCTTTCTCATATTATATTTTATAAATAAATAATTTAGTTTTTAACTGCTGTTTCTCCTCCTTTATCTTTGGTGCATTTTCCCCTAGAATGCCCATAACATAATAATTTTCTACAATTTATGTTGGTTTCGGCCGAGATTTTTTACATATATTTTGCTTTTTCCTTATAATACAAATTTTTTCTATTACCTGACCATGAAAACGATACAATTTAAAAAAATCCAACATTCCAAACTTTACAATCCAATCCAAAATTTGCTTCAGATTTAGTAGACATTAATCTGAAGAGTAAAGTAAATGCAAAAAAAGTAAATATATTTTTGCTCTCAAATAAAGAGAATCTTGAAAAAATTTAGAAGTAATTAATCAATTATTAATATGAATTTTTATTTTAAAATTTCTTGAAATTTTCAGCAGCATCTTAAATTTTAACCGATATAAGAAAGTTACATCGTAATTAATTGTTTCGTTTTTCTTGTTCTCGGAACTAAATGTTTCATTATTCTTGTTATTGCGTTTCTGAAAAGCATCTCTTTTCCTTATCTTTGCTAATGCGATATCAGCCGCTTTCAAAATCATGAAGAAATGCTGCCCATTTCGAGAAAATAAATTTATTCTTTTCTAATTGAGAAACCAAAATTTTGCATCAGATTTGCAGGCATTACACTAATGACAAGTACAAAAAAGTAAATATGTTTTTTTGCTTTCACATGAAGTGCATCATTGAAGAAATTTCTAGGAATCTGTCTAATTGAGACACTTAATTAAATTGACTAGACAGAAATATTAAGCAATCTACAGACATACCCAATATCTAAACTTCAGAACGGTAATGAAGCAGTTGGGTAATTTAAGTCTGAAGCTGGAAACTACTAATCAATATAAAACCTCCTGAAGAGAATAGAAATATATGAAGATTTCAGCTGAAAATTTATCCTTAATGAAGTGCAAAAGTAGAAGAGTATGATGGAATACTCTCCGAAGCAATTCCCTGAAATATATTGCAGTAATATATACGCATCGTAACAATTTCCTAATTAGTTACACTTCATGGAAAAGTTTTAGCGACTGAAATTCCACTTTTAGACCTACTTAAAGTTAAATGTTCTTAACAGGAACTTTAGAATAATCTTTTGAACCGAACTTTTTGAACATATGGATAAGCACATTCCTCTAGTCAATTATGAATTTTAAAACATGTTGACAAAACTATCTTTGATATCTTCGCTATTACCACCAAAGATGCCATTCTCTGGTAAATTAGTCTTCTGCTGTTACTCTTAATCTAAGCAAAATCTCAAACATAATTGTTTCCCAGAAATATATCTTATTTAATTTTAAAGTTTTTAAACACTTTCTGATAATCTACGATATCAATAATTGAGGATTAAATGAAGCTAAATGGAAACCTCTTTCTTCTGAGGCATAAGAACTTCATTTGATCCATTTATCAACGAAATGTATATGTATTGGTTTCTCCAAATATGAAATTTTATTCTATTATCCAGCTAAAAATTTAGTTTTTAATCTTTTTCACGGTATCTTTCTCACGAAGGAAAGAAAAGCATAAAATGTGTAATACTGATGCTGCGCCAATCTATTGTCAGGTGGTCTGTTTCTCCAGTTATTTAATTAATGTCTTCTGCGTTCACTTCCATTACTAAAATTTCATTTGTTTGAAGTCCATCAGTGGTTTTATGTCACTCCAAAAGACAACCCTAATTAATTATCTTTCCATATAAAAAGTTTATATGATAGACGTAAATCAGAATATATCGGGGCGGTCAAGTCCCATAGAGTAGATACATTTAACCTCAGGAAACTTATCCGCATCTATTCCATTATTTATTTTGTAGTATATCGAAAACAAATTTTATATTTGCGTCAGCAATCTGTCCGAAATTCTGAAAGCATCTTTTAGTTTTCCCAAGCAAAAATGATTAAGAAGTTAGAAACAAGACTGCGAAAATATAGTTATAATGGAAAGTACTTTAGAGAGTTGCATTCGCAATGTACGTATATTTGTAGTGCATTTAATTGTATTTTGCAGGATTTTTTTAACTTTTTGCGCTTCTAATTTGATTTTTGCATAGAAGAATTTTTGAAAATACTTATATATCTAAAAAAATGCTCTGATACTCTAAATGTGTACGCAGAGAGAAAAATAAATATAACCACACATGAAGCATTAATAAATTGTAATGCATGTTCTGGAATCATTCGTGGGAGAAGAAATATAGTTAATATAAGTGAATAATCAAATTTAATTACTTGCTTTAAATTAAAATCGCTTATTTATCATCTGTGCTTAAAGGTAATTTTAAAGAATCTTGCAGAAAATAATCAAAGACCATGAGTCTTTTCTTTCGAGTTTTGCAACTTTGCACGATCACAAAAATCGCCTAGACCATTCCAAGTGAAGTCATACAGTCCATAGCATAAGATGTAGGGGAAGGTGGTGTACCTAGGTCCCATTTTTACTTTTAATTTTTAATTGGATAATTACTAAAAGAAAGGTAACAAAACAATTTTTCTTTCATATTTTAGGCCTTTATACACAACATATAATTTTTGTAGATTTTTTAAAAAAGTATTTCAGTGCATTATTTACAATTTTAAAAAAAAGTGCAAATAGGACCAAGGTACACCATGGGTAGTGTACCTTGGACCAGCTATTTCTAGATTTAAAAAATCTAATCGAATAGTTTGAACATAAGCATTTATTGGTATTTTAGCTACAGAAAAATGTTAATGAGCACTTTTACTTAATGAGGTCTTAGATTAGACTGAATATAAAATTATTACAGCAACAGTTTCATTCCTATGAGTAGGCTTAACCAACATTGTAATTAGACAAGTCATTTCCAAATGTTAATTTCCTAAGCTGCCTTTCAGATCCTCCAGTCAACACGGAATGTGATAACTTCCACATTACATCACATTTTTCCACAACATAAGTGGCAGACCATGTAGTGGTCATGCACCAAGGTACACCACTTGGCCATTTCATGGAAAATGGCTGCCTACTAAATTGAGGTTAGACTTAACATAATTTCTAACACATGTTATTATAGCTAAAATTGTGCTTTATAAGTTAGGCATTTTACTATAAAGTAATTTATGTATGTTTAGGAACTATTAACACAAAATTCAACAGGAAAAAAATTACTTTTGATGGGTCAATTTCCTTTTTCAGGATTCATTCATTCAAATGAGCACCTTGACAAATAAGTTCAGGTACACTGGGACCTCTGCAGGCAAGTGTACAAAATACATATAACATTTTCTATACATCTATACAGATGGCGCTAAAATCGGTATAGCTTCAAGGTACACTTATGTCCAAGGTACACCATCTTCCCCTACATAATTTTTAATTTTAAAATACCTTACATTTAGGACATAAATTTACTTTTTCCTTTCCTCTGTGGCCTTTTGCTTAAATGTGCAATGAATGGTGTATGAATAATTGTAAGTGGTCCTCTTCATATCCACGACTATACGGAAAATGAGAGATGGAAGCGAAAATAAAAATCTATATTAGAATTATCTGAAATATCGGTAACGCTGGGCGGAGCTTAAAGTAACCCCGCCCCTTTTTTGCGTCATTATTGAACGGAAAATCGGATAATTGTAAGAGAATATTACCTCAGCTTTCAACAATGAAAAGAAACAAGCAACTAAGTATTTGTTAAAACAACGAAAACGGTTTCAATTGCGTTGCAACAATGAAAAATATTGTTGTAAATTATTCCAAAAAATATATTTAAAAATTTATTAAAATTAGAGAAAAGTTGTAGAACAATTTAATTGATATCATTGAAAAAGTAATTTTTTCTACTTTCAGATGGCGTAAAAATGATTTTTGTGATATCTTCCGAAGTTATCGAGTCAAAATTTTGCTTAATTTTTAATTAATATAAATTCTAATTAAAATTTCGTAAAAAGGTCTCCGCGATGCACATTCGCATCCTTCAAAGTTTGTTTGTGCCAAATTTTGTAGCTCTAGGTCCAACGGTCTGCCCTGTATAGCGCCAACACACCCATTCTCTTTTGTTATTAGTAGAGATTTGGTAATGCATTTTTTTCTGTTAGTGGATTTTGCATTATTTTTACTCGGGTAAAACGAAAGTAATCGTTAAAAGTAAAGTTAGTAACAAAACGAAAGTTAGATCCAAGTAATTCATCAATCCTGTTTTTCAATTTTTTCATTTATTTTCTTAAACACTCTGCCAGCGTGCATGAGATTTTGTATTACATCTTTCGTGAATAAATCTATGATAATCAGTTCTGAGATATGGTTTGCGGGCTAAAAGCCTGTCTTAAACGGGCGCAAATCTTCTAGTAAATCAATAAACACGCAGTGAAAAAAGTTTTTAATTTGAGAAATTTTGAGCTTTGATAATTTTTTAAATATACATTAATAGAAATTCTATTACAAATTTTACAGAAGAAAAAAAAATCGAGACACGTTTTGCCATATTTTGATAGTAATGCATAAAATATTTTAAAATAAACACGGAAAGAATCAATAAATACTGTCTTCATTTTTTATGCCAACTTGTTTCAAGCTTTATTGTTTTATGTAGCTATGCATCAATTTAACGAAAGAATGTACAGAACTGCAAAGCACTAAAAAGAACAGCAACTCCAGGTAGAATCAACAAGAAATAATGTTCATAGTATCAACAGCGATATAATATAAAGCCTTGAAATACAGTGAGTCGAGCGTACTATAAACACAAAACTGCTACAAAAACGTAAAAGATGAAATTAAAAATATGTATGAAGGAAATTATATTACACGAGTAAGTTGGTTCAAAATTTGTTGCCACATTTGGGCTTCAGTGCAAATTAAAATAAGATCAAAGACTAGATCGCTGACTCATCTAGTTAATTGTAAAATCTAATTTAAAGCATATGTTTGGGAATGTGAGAGAATATAAATAGATAAATGCTAAAATATAAAAAATGTGTATAGTTACAGAAAAAATATACAAAAAAATGTGAAAGTTGAATGTAAAAGGACATTGCAAGCGTATGTATTACATTACCATGGGCAAACACAAATCGACATATGAAGTAGCTTATATAAAAGAGCAAAAAAATATTACAAAATGAGGCAGTATTTATAATATTTTTTTTGTATCGAAAACATCTACAAAAGAAAGCAAATGGCTTTATAATACTTACTCATACTATAGTATATGAAGATTTAAAAAAAATTGGACTCCTTTTTTATCTGTAAAAAGTCAGAAGATAAATTCCTTTAAAAATAATAATTAATGACGTTGGCTTTATTGTTATAATACCTTCTCATCAACTTTCTCTATTCAGCACGCATTTTTTGTTGGGTTTTTTCATCTCCCAATACAGCACAGGACATCCGCTAAAGTGCTTAACTCAGCTTTTCATCTGTCGATGAAAAGACACATTGGGTATTAGGCTTCGGGAACGTGGATTAATTCAGGGAAGTGAATTAGCTCCAGCAGTGCAGATGGACTCCCGACAAGGACGGTAAGTTCCGATATATTTACATTTCATCATTAGGATTAACGAAAATTGCGCACTTCGTAAAGTCGGTTAGTCGAAACAGCTGAGCAACATCCGTTTTCAACAATGGTATCCGTGCATTTTAACAAGTCATCCGGTAGCGGTGGAGTTGCATTGAATTTGGGTTAAAAGAAGCGGGAAAGTGACCGTCAACCGGATAAGGCCGTCATTCATTTCAACGGAAGTAGTTCATCATGAGGAATTTTTGAAGTGGCAAGTATGTTTTCTGTGCTACTTAAAATTCACTGTCTAGTAAAATTTACATTTTTCTAGTACTGTTATTTGATACTATCTCTGTCCCATAATAATAGTAGCAAAAGAATGTTTAAACGGGAATTATTGGCGAATGCAGCTGTAAGTTATGTTGTAGCTCAAAATTGCGAAGACTTCAATCAAAATAAATGCTCTATGACATCTGTCATTTGTTTTGATACATCTTTCAATTTTTTGGTTAACCTAATTATTACGAATTATAACTATTTTTCTAATTTCATCCGCTGATCGAAATCAATTGTTTTATTTCAGTTGAATATCAACCCATTGTAAAAGTAAGATGAAAAAAGTGTTTTCAAGCAAAGATCGAGTTACGATTATCCAATTCATTAAGCTCACGCATATAGGAAAAGCAAAGCTTCCCATCCAAGGGATCCTAACCACAAGTTTAAAATGAAGAAACGAAATTTTTGAAAAATCCAGAAACTATCTGAACACTCAAAATAAAAATGAGGAGTAATATTTTTAATTTATTGTTTAATTTAATCTAGTTTTTTGATAATAAATGTGGCGCGTTCTATATTTATTTTCTTTCGCTACTATTATTATGGGACAAATTAAATTCATCAACTGCTACTATTATTATGGGACAGAGGTAATAGTATCCAATCGATAGGAGGAAAATAGAATAATTACTGTGAGTATCAATTTAGATTCAAAATGTTGAGACTTAATTCAAAAGTAAGCAAGGTAGCATATTTAAAATCTCTGGGAAAATTCAAATTCTTTATAATTTTACTATAAAGATACAAATTAAGAATGTGATTTCCGTCAAGTATTTCGTCTCAGGATAGTCGTGCACAGCTTATTTATTATTGTATGGGAAATAATTACAGAGCATGAAATGCAAGACGAGGACAAAAGTCCATACGAAGAGAAAATTGAATATTCGGATCAGTCAACAAATTAACAAGATAATTCACAAGGCATCCGTTTGAGGGACAGCTGAGTTCAATTTAAAATAAACCTGTTAACAGGTTAAACTTGTCATAACAATTATGAAGTCATATATTTTAGCGGAAGTGATTTTTGATGGGAAATTTTCAAAGCGGCAGCTACTTTCTATAATATTGAAATTTAATTCCTCGTTTTAATTTACATTTTCCTAGTTATGTTATTTTATGCCTTCCGGCCTATAAAAGGAAAACAGATATGTTCTAATTTTGGCTCACTCAGTGTGGTGCAAAATATAATACAAAATATTAAGCAGCATAATTTATTAAAAACCTACGGATATATATCAGATACTGTTGAATTACATGCTGCAAAAATGTGTGAAATAAACAGTCAACCCAAGATTTCCTTTGTTTCGGGAAAAAAAGAATATTCTTAAGCATTCTATGGGTAAAAGAGGTTCAGTATGCAATGCAAAGAGATGAATTTGTAAAACATGAAATAAATATACAATCAACAATAGTTAATTGGTAAAAATGAGAAAATTTTTGGAGTTTGTTCTAAATTAAGTATACCAAACACTGCAAATTGGCAATTTTAACCAGTCACCTGGTCTTTAACTTCTGCTTGACAAAGCCCGTGGTGAGCATTTAATCTAGTGAAAGGCCTAATTTTTCATTATTGAACCCAATTACTGGTATCAGCCGTGTGAAGAAATATTCTGGTATCCGAGGACTGAACAATAACAATGAAACTAACAATTAGTATGATGGGTATACAGAGCATCAGAACATCCAACTTTGACGAATATGTACGGCATACATTGAAGATATATTAAAATCAACTATGTTTATACTTTTTTAAAGTTAAAAATATTCTAAAATATTTGTTAAATTAAATATTTGATCGTTTAGATTGCATTCATGAAATCTTATGAATAGAGATGCTGAAGATCATAGAAAGGTGTATAATTTTTAAAAAATATAGAAATTGAAATAATATCTGGTTCTTAGAAAAATTACAATAACGTCCGTTATTAAAGACTGTAGTATTGCTTCTATCCAAGATACTAAATACTATGCTTCTTGATATAAATATATTTTCATCTATTTACTCTTATAAAACGAGACTAGGTAAGAATATGTATAAAAATTTGGAATATAAGAGAAAGGTATTTATATTTAAAAGAAGCTGTAGATTTGAAATTCAACTCTTGTCCTATAAAATAAGACTATTCTTCGCAACTTCAGTTAGAAATCGAGTGCAAAGAAAAACCCTACCACATATGCCAAAAAATATTTGTTTTTTTATGACGTTTGAAAATCTTGGTCGTAAAAGGGGATCACCGGAAAATTTTCCATTCTCAAACTATACAAGAAAAGTCAACGGATTTTACACGCAACGAAAAATGACAAACTTGCATGAAAAATTTTGAAACAAGGGACAGCAATAGATGGAACAAATAAGCAAACGCAAGCAGGTCAGGGAAAGCGAGAATGTATATCAAAAGACTGTTTGCGTTGTTTTATCGTGAGGCAATTTATCTTTGAATTTCCTGGCTCTCTCTGTGTGTATTTGGGAGAAAAGCTTTAAAACCGGAAAACGGGGAGAGAGGAAAAGTTTTAGGAAGTAACAGACCCTTTCGCAAATTTGGTTTGCAGTAAGCTGCCGGAATATTTCCAAGACGGAAGGATTGCAAAACCTTCAAGAACAGTTTTACCTGACAAAATAAACCTTTAAAAATGAATCGCAATTTTCCCCAAGGAAATAGAAATGATTCATTTCAGAATTTTAATGCTTCGGGAACTCTTATCTGGGAATCTAAGAATAAATATAATCAATAATACGATTTCTG
>BGPR01000053.1:456339-466795 GCA_013235015.1 Araneus ventricosus | reverse complement strand
AGATATTGTTTTTAATTTGTTTAATTTTTTCGGATTTCTCTAATATATATTTGAATTATATATTACAACAACAATTATATATTACAAGCAACAGCTTTTCTCTGAAAAATGTAAAATAAAATAAATTGATTGATGAAGTGTGAAAACAGTACAAAGTTTTCTGTGTAGCCGTTTTTCCTCCTATCTTTTGTAATCCAGCGAATGGATTTCAACAATTGTTTATAAAATATTCAAATTTCGATTTTCATTTAAAAAAAGATATTGTTTTTAATTTGTTTAATTTTTTCGGATTTCTCTAATATATAATTGAATTATACTCTCTTTTTTCCAGGCAATGCATGGCGCTTATGGACTTTTACTATTTTTCAGCTTTTATTAATTATATTAGTAATAGCAAATACGCACAACTTGAATTTCTCAATTTCTAAAATTGTATTCTGAGATTCATTGCATACCAAGTGAAGCGGTACATATTCATACACATGCTTTAATGATTTCGTTTTCTTCTGCAGTTAGTCACAATTAAATCTAAACTTTCCTTATTTTATTTCTAAAATAAAATGTCAAGTTGTTATTTTCTGATAAAAGATTCTGAAAGAATCTTCTAAACTAGAGACAGCTATAAATTATATATCTCATATTCGGTACGCCTTTAGAATACGCCTTCTCCCTACCATACACTGGTACAAATTCAAAACGCATGTTTTAACACTCTGACTCCTAAGCCGGCCATAACCGGCCATACAATTTCTATACTAGTGGGGCGGATTTCGGCAGGTTTCTGTTCCGAAAGGGGGAAGATAGTTGGGAGAGTGCTCATTAAAGGGACCCTTAGGGGAGGATGAGGGATGGAAGGCCTGCCATTCATATTTCCTACCACACGTAGTGAAGAGAAAAGGGTGAACGGGATGGACGAATCCATTCCACAGATAAGAGGAAGTAAGCAAACCTCCGTATACAACTGTATTCAGATTTTGAGAATAAGTAGTCAGAGGGTTAAATTTTATTTTTGAGTCAGCAATCACTCAAAATAGGAACTAGAGACACATTATTTTATATCTTGAACAAAATATCATATTGTTAACTGTAAAAGAATACAGATAGAATCTATAGAATACAGGTTCTAGAACAGAGAATTAAAAATTTTATCTTTCATATTTAATTTCAACTATAAAATATATCCATTTATTCCTTTCAATACGTTTCGTTTCCACATGAGTCAAAAACTAAACCACTCATTATCGCATTTTATTATTAATCTGAAGGAACTCGAATTTCCTTTTCTTTGCGATTATTGCTAAAATAAATAGCTACCTTGGCAAGAAAATTTAAATTTTGAAATTTTAAAAAATTATTATCTTAATTTAAATAGCGGGAAACAATAAAATAAAGATTTTTTTAAAAAATAATTCAGTCATAAATAAGACAAGTTCTAAATTTTTTTCCTAATCATTATTTTCTTTTGTCTGAAGTTACTCAAAATTTGAAATAGGTCTTATTTTATCTCTTAAATAAAATATTCTGCTATCTTACGAAAATTTCGTAAACAAGTCTCTGTTGCAACAAACTTAGTCATATGTGTCACAATTGATATTACCATAGTATCTTCCGATTCTGTGTGAGTCAAAAGTGAGCCAATTCGTAAACATCTTGACTTTCAGTATGAAGGAAACTGAATTTTTACTTCCTGACGATTCAGGAAAACAGCAGTTTTCTTTTATATATTAACTAATTTGCCAAGAGGAATTTATTCCATTAATTTAAACATGTGGAAATATATGAGATAAGCACTCATTTAAATGATTTAATTATAAACAAAGCGATTCTAATTAAAAACGCATGTCTTAAAATTATTTATTTTTATCTCCAGTTGCCCAAAATGAAATCCCACTACATCTCATTTTATTTCTTGAACAAAATATCATACAATTGCCTTTAGAAAATTTTTTGATATTAGTATCTTAATAGAAAAATTTAAACTATATCTGTCGTATTCAATACAAATACCATAGAATCTCATTTTCCTTTCTCTGTATAT
Organism: Araneus ventricosus; assembly: GCA_013235015.1. Taxonomy (NCBI): domain Eukaryota; kingdom Metazoa; phylum Arthropoda; class Arachnida; order Araneae; family Araneidae; genus Araneus; species Araneus ventricosus. Next base: position 464,757 of record BGPR01000053.1, on the reverse strand, counting down.
CGATTGCAAGGAAGTCAAAGAATAAAACAATCGATATCTTATCTTTATTTTTAAGCATGTGCGTAATAATGTATTAACAATGATAAAGTAAATATTATATTGATCTAAATTATGTGTTATATTTTATTTTATTCGTTCAATCATATATATTGTGCTATAAATAAAAACGAATATCGTAATGGTTAATACTTGTGTTTGTAGCTGCACAAAAACAATACTCAGTACATCTTATTTTATGCATTGAAAAAAAAGAATTATTAAGGCGTTTTAGAAAAAAAGTTTTCTAAAATAAAGAATTGTATGTTATATCTGTCATATTCGATAGAGCTTTAGACTATCTATCTCTTTCACTGTACATTGATCTCATATAAAACAATCGATACTGTATCTTTATCATCAATTTGAAGGAACACTAATTTCTGTTTCCTTGTCATTCAATAAAAAAACAGCTTTCTTGTCAGAAAATTAATTAATTTGGCAAGAAAATGCATGCTATCAATTTTAAACATGTGAAAAGCTATATGATGAGCATTTTTGTCTGCAAGAATTTAAAAATTAAAAACTCGAAATATCTTAACTTATCTCACGAAGAAAATATCATAGAAATTTATATAGAAAACATTCTAAAATAAGACAGAAAACTGTAAACTCAATTTATCGCAAACAATACAGCAGTAATATATATTTCTTCCATTTTTTTTCTTTTTCACGCAAGTAAGTCAAAAAATAAAAAAAATCGATACCCCATCTTCATTATCAATTATTTCTTTAATTCCAAGCATAGTTATTAATAATATTTTAAAAATGACAAGGTAAACATGGAAATACACTGGTGTAAAAAATTAAGAGAATTTGCAGACTTGGTCAATTATCTCTAGAACTACAGGACCGATTTTAATGAAATTTGATATGTACATACATTAATACAATACAAAACAAATAACCATTCAACAATTGTAATACACACGCATGATCGTCCGTAACACTCGTTGGAGTCTGAAGTTATGAAACAGCGGTTGCAGAATAAACAAAATGGGTTAATAGGGGGTATGGTCCCCTCTTACAGATATACAGGCCTTGCAACGTGACTTCATACTTGAAATAAGGCAGTTTATCATTTCCTGTGGCAATTGATCCCACTCGTTCAGCAACGATGTTTTCAATTCGTTTTCAACGCTGGTTCTCGGAGGGGGGTTACGAGTTGCAATTGCCCTCCCCAGAGCGCCCCAGACATGCTCTATAGGGTTGAGGTCTGGAGATCTGGCTGGCCAATCCATCTGGCGAATATCCTCACTCTCTAGAAATTCGTCGACCAGAAGAGCTCTATGTGGTCTCGCGTTATCGTCCATTAAAATGAACTCGGGGCCAACTGCACCCCTGAAAAGGCGAACATAGGGCTCCAAGATCTCATCCCTATACCTCACACCAGTCACAGTGCCTCTTTCAAAGACATGGAGAGGTGTTCGGTCATCCAACATGATGCCTGTCCAGACCATTAAACCCTTCCGCCATAATGGTCGATTTCGCGGACATTGGAGGGTAGGTAGCGGGTCCCTGGTTCTCTCCATATGAACGTAAGGCGAGAATCGGTGTTTAGGCTGAACAGGGACTCATCAGTGAAGAGAACGGCCGCCCATTGATCCATACTCCAATCTCTATGCTCTCTGCACCATGCTAAACGGATTCTCCTGTTCGTAGAAGTGAGCGGGACGCAAACAGCAGGTCTTCTTGCAAACGACCCTGTCTCATGAAGTCTTTTGGAAACAGTCACCCTTGATACACGGGTTTCTGTGGCTGCATACAAGTCACGGGAGAGCTGAGAAGCTGTAGCACCCCTGTTACGCCTCGCCATAATGGACAAATAACGATCTTCTGAGGCCGTGGTGGCTCTTGGACGACATTGCCCAGGCTTTCTCTCGATGGATCCGGTATCCTGGAACTGCTTCCATAAGTCACACGCGACGCTGGGCGTTAAATTGAACTCTTTACAAATCTGGACTTGAGATTGGCCTGCTTCTAGCCTCCCCACAATTCTCCACCTCATTCCATCATCTAAACGTTAGTGGTTACTCATTTTTACTGTTACAATTTGAATTTTACCGATTGCTGCGAAATAACACCAATAAATTCGCCGAGGTGTGCTAGCGAACGAAATGCGTCTTACCTTACGCGCGCTTATCAAGCCCGTTTCTCTACTAGCTCCGCCTACACACACGTGTACGCTTACGTATTTGACATACAAGATTTGCATTTTCGTCTAGAAGCAGTGGTTTTACATTCAGTTCAGTTCTTTTCATGAAATTCGATAAAATATGCAAATTCTCTTAATTGATTTCACCAGTGTATTTACTATGTATCTTGGATTATACGATCAAATTTTGTTCATTCATTTATCATAAATATATATTTTTTATTTTATTCATTGAATCATATATATTGTGTTATAATTAAAACCGGGTATCGCAATGGTTAATACTTGTGTCTGCAATTGCACAGAAACAAAACTCAGCACATCTTATTTTATGCATTGAAAAAAAAGTCATATTATGTCCTTTTAGGAAAAAAAGGTTTCTAAAATAAAGAATTGTACATTATATCTGTCATATTCCATAGAACTTTAGACTATCTATCCTTTTCACTCTGTATTGATCTCATATAAAATGAAAAGATAAAACAATCGATACCGTACTTTTATCATCAATTTGAAGGAATACTAATTATCTATTTCCTTCTCATTCAATAAAAAAACAGCTTTCTTGTCAGAAAATTAATTAATTTGGCAAGAAAAATGCATGCTATCTATTTTAAACATGTGAAAAGCTATATGATGAGCATTTTTTGTCTGCAAGAATTTAAAAAATAAAAAAAAATAAAAAAAAAAAACTTTGAAACTAAAAAAATAAATAAAACGAAATATCTTAATTTATCTCATGAAGAAAATATCATAGAAATTTATATAGAAAAACATTCTAAAATAAGACATAAAAGTGTAAACTAAATTTATCGCAAACAATACAGCAGTAATATATATTTCTTCCATTTTTTTCTTTTTCACACAAGTAAGTGAAAAAATAAAAAAATTCGATATCCCATCTTCATTATCAATTATATATTTAATTTCAAGCATAATTATTAAGAATATTTTTTAAATGACATGGTAAACAAAAAATATTTACTATGGGCCGTGGATTATAGGATAAATTTTTGTGCATTCATTTATCATAAATATAGTGATATAAATAATTAACAAGTGTCGTAATGATTTTTATTGTTATATAGAAAACACTGAAAGTATTCCTTATAATCTTATTTTATAACGTGAACAAAATATCGTGTTGATACATCTAGAAAAATAGTTTTTAAAATAAAGAAGCGTAAATTATTTCTGTCATATTCGATAAACCTATAGACTCTGTTCTTTCCACGGTGTATCGATTTCATGCGAATCAAAAAATAAAACAATCGATACCACATCATTATTATCAATTTGAAGGAACTCGAATTTCTATTTCCTTGCGATTCAATAAAACAACAGCTTTCTCGTTAAAGTGCTTAGTTACTTTGGGAAGAGATATTTATGACTTTCTGCTCTAGTTGGTCTGTCTTCTTTTCATCATTGTTTTCTAATGACCGTCATCTTGAGTTCTGACGGTTACAGATAGCAAATGGGGATGTAATCGTATTTCCGTCTATTTGAGTGCAAGTCTCTTTATTTAAAAACTCAGTTGGAGACCGGAAAAAGAACATACTTGAATGATTCATGTATTAACGTGGAGCGTAATACACTAGGCGATTACCTTATTGATTTATAAAAGGTCCAACGTTACTCTGTTTTTTTTTTCATTTATTTTAGACATAGAAGTAAAGTCTCTGTTCCTGACGTAGGCGAAAGTAAAATGCTATAGAAAATTGGTTCGGTTGGTTTGAAAGAAAATATTTTTCACTAAAATGTATAGAAAAAATATAAGTGAGTTTTTTAAATTTATCTTTAAAAAGAAATTAAGGAATTTTGACTACCCCGGTTCAGATTTTGTTTTTGATGTTTTATTTTAATACATTTTGGGAATAAATACTTTAGAGGAATTAGTTCAGATTAGTTAGTTAGTTGAATTTCACTCTAAATGTTTTTCCATTGTCATCATTTTTTGAAATTAGTTATCTAATTAGTATGCACGCTCCAGATTTGAATTACATGCTTGCTCTCTATGTAATTTCAGAAAAACTCAATTTATAAAGTATTTTTATTCAAGCATTTTGTTGAAAGGTTATTCTCTTTCCTTCACGTGAAATTTCAGTCATGCTAGTTGTTTATAACTATTAATACTAATTAATTTATATGAGGAATATACAATAAACGGATTAAATTATTTCTACAATTAGCGTGGATTTACTTGAAAAGTATAACAAGTTTCAATTCGCTTGCAATCAAAATAAGCTATATAAGCTTTTGAAGAAAAATACTTAACTGTAAGCAAAATGTCCCCTTCCTGAGGTATAATTTCACTAGAATTTCAAAGTATAAAGGAAATGATTCTTAAGACTTAGAAGATAGAAAAATTTAGAGTGTACGAGATTCCCACATAAGCTCCACCAATCTGCAGAATTTCATCTCTATAGTTTTAAAAGATTTGGGGTAAAATATTGAGGTATTGTTAAAATTTACAAAGATATTTGAAGATTAAGAAGATATTTTCAAGATACGCAAACTATGCTGTTAATTAGCTTCTAAAGAGGACACATTTATGCATCGGTTAGTTAATTAAGTTTATTATCTGCTATATTATTGAGTAAATCCTTCTTACAGATATTTTCCTACTTAAAATTAACATCATCAAAACCTAATAATTAATTTTATAAAAATTATTGATAAAATAATTGCAAAGGTTATTTATAAATCAAATGCCCATTAAAATTTTAATCAAATGCTACCTTTAATAGTGTATGAAGTTTTTTTTATAGAAGTCCGTAAGTGAGAACATTATTTTTATTTTGCTTAAAATTCAAAAAATGCAAAACTCTGAATGCTAGTTTAAAATTTGTTTTCGTGAAAATTCAAATATATATCCAGAAAATAGAAAATTACCTTAAAGAAATTCTAGCTACAAGCAGTTTAAAATAGTACTATCCATCTCAATCTAATAATATCTTGTGAATAAATCATCAGCTAATTTATATTTTTTATTCCAGTTCATCATAACATATTTCTTAACAGATTTTTTTTTAATTCAAAAGCATTTTATATTAATATTATATATCTACTCTTAACGAATAAAAATGTATTACTCTTGTAAAATACATCCGGGAAATTATTGATTTTGAATAATAACAATTTCAAAGAATAAATATTAAAAAGTGAAAATTCTCACATGTTTTTAAAATTTTACTTTATCTTTAACTTCTTTTAGGTAATTAATGATTATGTTAGTAATCGAAATTATTTTTGATGAGATGCCATTTAATGATAGCCTGCAAACACACGTAAGTATATACATGCACACAAGCATGCCTCAACAAATATGCGTTTAATTATTTTGAAAAATATAAAGTTATATTCTAAGAGAAAAGTATGATGGAAAAACAATTTTAGGTTTAATAAAAGTTCTTGCATTTATTTCGCTTGAAATAATAAGCATAAAACTTTTAAATGAGTTAGAAATGTATCTGCTGAAAGAAATGTGTATAAGCTAAGTCAAAGAAGTTTGGCAGGTATGTAGTGTAAATATTTATTTAAGATGTCGAAGATTTATGCTTCTTTCATTCACAAAATACGAATGAAAATTCATTACGACGGAAAATGAAATGAATCGCATATAAATATACCTCATCTGATTTTTAAAACTTGCATTCTCTTTGCACTCAGCCGACTGCTTTCGTTTCGAATTTAAACTTATTTTGTCTTTTTATTGCGAGTTGCAATAAATCGAGCCTTCTAATCACAAAGTATTTGAATAGGAAATTAAAACGATTCATCACAGTGAATTTCAAAGGGAACTTTACCTCAGTCTTAAGTACCACATCCGTTTCAAACACTGGAGGGACTTGAAACAGAGCGATTTCTTTCGTCTTTCCCCGAAAAATACATAAGGAAATCTAAAGTAAATTTTATAACAAACCGTGAAGAAATCAATACGAAATATTCTGAGAATCCATAGCCTAATGCATAACGCTTTCTCCTAGTTAGCATGGATCTAAATTTAGGAACATAGTTTTCCCATTTGCGGAACTTCCATTTTGAGTAATGATTCAGGCATTGAGTTGAAGCAATGGTCATTTATTTTATTCTCAAAGTCTGCCAGGTTGTGGAAATTAAGAGAAATACCTGTTTGGTTCACTTTTGGACTTGCTGCCTAAAACACAAATTCAGACTTATTTCGAAATATCTAGCAGTAAATGATGACTGATATTGATAAATCGTGTTTGTGGTTGCATAACAGAATATAATGGCTGCGTAAATCTTTTCAGGACATTGGAGAGGGTTTATGGCTCAATCAAGGAAGCTGACCCGAGGTACTTCATTTAGATAGATATTTAATTTCACTTTATGACCTAGGTGTGCAATTAAATATTTCAATTGAAATTCATAATTGTAGCAATCAACTCGTGCGATAATTTTATTTCATACAATAATCATAAAGGTATATCAAAGAAACCCTTTTGTTTAAGTATAATAGATTTTTCAAATAAATAAATAATAGGAATTAAATAATATTAATAGTGTAAAAATAGTAATAATAATAATCATAGGAGTAAAATAAGTCAAATTTTAATATATTACCAGAAATCCATAGAACTATATATGCTCTGTCTCAAATATAGGTAATTGTCATATTTAAACTCATTAAAACAGAGTTGGAATATATTATAAAGTAAGTTTCTTAAGTTTAAGTAATCGCATCTCTAAGAATATTCAAACGCGGGTGTTTTATTCAATTTAAAGATAGACTAGACTGTACAAATTTCCCATACCTTTATTGTATGGGAAATTTGTATGTTTTGTGTTAAAAATCTTAGTCTATAAATTTATTCAACGTGCACACTCGTTTCCTGATTCATCGTCATCTGTGCAATAACCAAATATTTCATAGTGTTTTTCCATAAGGATATTTTTCAAGTAGATAACTTTTTTTTAATATTTTGAATAATTGTGAATAGCTGCTATCATTTTATTCCAATCATTAATTTATTTCCACTAAAAAGTAATCTGTGACTATTGTATTTCAATGAGGATGCTGCATGCGAAGGATAAAAGATTTTATCCTTCAGAGAAATGATAAAAATGCAAAATATTCATCGATTGCATTGCATTTTGAGCCATTTTTTGTTCAAAATTTTAATGATTACTAAGAATAGGCAAATAAATAAAAATGAAATTATCTTTCCAGTGCGTATTTTTAGAAAAAGGAAAACATTTATTTCGCTCAATAAATAATATTAAACGTTTCCACCGATAGTACTAAAACTAAGGAAATTTCATGATTCAGAGTTTCTAAAATTCAAAATGAATGGTAAGGGAAATGGGTTCAAAGGGAAATTATTTATTCAAATCTTCTAGAATTTCGAGTTACTGACTAAACCCTTAAAATTTGAATTTAAAAAATAACTAAATTTTAATGATGATAAAAATGCAGAATTTCATTTATATTTGCTCTGTTTCTGCTCAGAAGCTGACAGTGTTTATTTCGCTCAATAATTTGCAAGAAAAGCTCTCATCCTGTAGATAATGCTGACACAAAGTAACTCGAATCTTCTAGGATTCTGAATTAATGATGAAACCTTTAAAATATTACTCATTTTCTAATTTCGATTTTGCTTACGACCAATAAAAGTCTTTAGGGGGAAAATATATTGAAATGAGAAGCAAAGAGAAAAGTCTTAATGTCTGGCACCTTTCCATAAGCTGTTGATGAAGACAATTAATTTTGCGTTGTGTGATCATCTTGTCTATTAGGGCTGGTATATCTGCTTAATTAGCTTTAAATGTACAAGGGAGGTGAAACAATCAATCTTCCAGAAATCAGACAAGCAGCTGCGTAAAGGTTGTACAAAACCTTAGATAATTTTGTGCGTGAACTGGCCTATTTTTGGTCAGCTAAATCGTCCCTAAAGAAGATTATGCAAAGTTAGTGTTCATTTGCAAACGAGACTCGAAGTAATTTCGAATTTCACCTGAATAGATATCTCATAAAGATGCGACTCATAATCAGTATTTTCGCCAGTCGGTGTCTCAAGAGACTCACAGAGTGGATAAAAATTACATCAGAGTTAGTACATTTTTCTCTTGTTTTTAATTTTGTTCAAGTGTTTCCCGATCAATAAGCGCTGAATATTCAGTGCTCCACCCGTAGCACGTTCGTTATATTTGTGCGCATCGGTCACGCCCATAACAAAGAGAATGAGAAAAAGTGGAAAGAAAATGAT
>BGPR01000053.1:439863-456329 GCA_013235015.1 Araneus ventricosus | reverse complement strand
CAGTTAAGTTTGTCACGTGATCCCATGTGTACTGACAACATTAAAATGGAAGCCATCTAAAAAATAAATAACTTGTGATATACGAAAGTTTAGCTTTAGATATATAAAGCCATAAAATTTCTACTGGAATTTTATAAATTATATTTCAGAACGGAAAAATATGCACTGAAATAACAAGATAGATTTTAAAAGCATATTCTTTCAAAGTAAAAATATTTAAGGGGCTATGTTGATTTTTCTGTTTTCTACTCTATCTCTTAGATCTTTTAACTTGGATTATGCATCTAAAAACGATTGCCTGCATTGCTACGCGAAATCGGGATTAAAATCGGTGCGAACGAAGAATTTAGTTCCTTAGTTTCAGTTATTCAAATGTAAACAACCGCTGTGTGAGATAGAAACTTAATTAAGGGATTATACGTTACTTTCACACGAAGTTTTGATCGAGAGCGATTTTTAGATTTTAACGTTTATTTCAGCATTTCAAGAAGAAGCTATTTCTTATCATGTTGTTGCAAAAGGTGCATAATGCATTCTAGGTTCTTAATCGAGAAATTTGATTTTGTATTCTCTTTCTCTCAATTTGATAAGTGGGATTGCTGGATTAAGAAGACTTATGGAATCTTTCTTTCGACAGCTGAGTGTTCTTTAGTATTTCTCGGAACACGTTTCATTATGGTTAGTTTAAGTGATTCAAACTGAATTAATTATATATTAAATAGAGATAGAGAAACTTATTACAAGAGATATGATGTTTTCATTATCCGAGGAAAATATTTTGACTGGAAAACCAAAATTTATTATCAAGATTTATAATCTATAAGTATATTATTTTATGGACTGTGATGTAACGAATATTTTGAATAGAAGAATTCTACTGCTTATATTTTATCGTCGTAACTCTTATTTTATATTTTGAAATAGTTTTAATTAATTAATGTTTACTTAAATATAGTATATTTTCACTGAATGTGTTAAAGAATTGAAAAATTAAGATGAAAAAAGCTATAAAGGTTCCTTTTAAAAATAAACCTTTGACAATAATTTAAGACTCAATTTGAATGTTCAGTTTCTGTTTCAGGAACTTTGGAGATATCACGAATTGTCAGAATAATTTTAATCGTAATCGTATAACACAAGCTTTACTTCCGCAGGCAACACATATTCTAAACTATATGCTACAAACGCAGAATATGTAAGCCACTGCAGTTTTAATAATTATCAGCCACTCGCGCAAGACAGACCTCCAGTATTATCAAATTAGGATAAATCCACGCTCACGTGAATGACACGTTAAGCGCGCAGCTCCAGTTTAATTTTGGAATCCTTGTAGGATAAATCCACGCTCACGTGAATGACACGTTAAGCGCACAGCTCCAGTTTAATTTTGGAATCCTTGCGCAATTTCAGTATATAAATATGACAGACCTCCAGTATTATCAAATTAGGATAAACCCACTCTCACGTGAATGACACGTTAAGCGCGCAGCTCCAGTTTAATTTAGGAATCCTTGCGCAATTTCAGTGTCTACATATGGTATTATGCCATTGAACAATGTAGGACATATTGCTGTTGTATGTCGTGATGACACACACAGTGAATGTGACGTCATGTGATTCGAATTCAACTGAATACCAGGCATTTCGATCACGAAGATTAAACCATTCCATTACTTTAAGACGACATCTACAATAGTTGAAGAATAAAATATCGCAGAAGATTGCTTTGAGCTTTAAGAGTTTTGCTCTTCAGTTCCTTCTGTTTTCCATACAACGATAAGAAAATAAAATTCATTGGATTTTCCAGCCCATTTATAGAATCAGCCGATGTATTCTGTAAAGTGATTGTTTGTCTGCGGTCTCATATGAAATCAATGATCCTTGGAAAAGTCTGTGGCAACTGGAAGGTATTGCAGAGTCTTTGAAAACCTGTTTTTAGTTATGAAAACCATTATAATTTAGGTTCACCTCCAGGGGTGGTGCCAGGGGGGGAAACCGGGGAAGCCAAGACCACCTGTCGGAGGAGCTGTGCCCCCCCCCCTCCTCGGGGAAAATTTTTGTACCCCGTTCGCGCAACGTGGTATCCAGTAAGTAGATGAATAAATATCTGGAGGAAATTTGAGACATATTTCATTACAGCCCCCGTACAGAAGTTCAAATGTTCCCCCCTCTGTCAGACAGACCGTGCCTCCCCTTCGGACATACTCTAACGCCAGTCCTGTTCACCTTGCGAATTTCTAGAAAAGTTGATGTTCAATAATTTTAAATTGGTATTGAAGAGGCATACATGGAAGCGAAACTTGAACTGTAATAAGGCAGTTTTAATCCTGTATTGATGAATATATTAGTTTACTCATATAACAATGCGTATATTCTCGTATTATATTTTTACAAACTTATGATTTTCTTGCAGCTTTCATCCTCATTAAAATAAAAGAGTTCCTTGAGAATAATCTTCTCACCAAATGATTTATGATCTATTTTAGTAATTACTAAATTCAGTTACGATGGCAAAATATGCAGAATAGAAAAGTCTTCATTAATCAAGAATGTAACAGTCACTTTTTGAGAAATGAAGTCCTCTGGTTTTAAAGAATCTTGCAAAATCATATAATCTTCCGAATTCTGAAGTTCTCTTTGACTTTTTTCTTTTACGGGTTTTCAGAAAATAGATATTTCGTTTGTTCTCTCATTCTACTATTATCGAGTTTGACAAAATAACAGATGTGTTCTTTTATTTATTAAGTAATTTTCCGCCTTCTTAAGGTTGGTTGGACTAAGAACACTGATGCAAATATCTTTCAGCAAATCAGATTTTAGAGATGATTATTTACAGTTGATAGAATATATTATTAGATTTGCAGAGCCTCGAATGAACGTTTATCCCCGATAAATTATAGTGATAACGCAAATCGCCATTTCATATTAATATTCTTTAGAAAATCGACCATTTGAACTAAACTGTTTCTAAATGCACATGGCTTTCATTTTCGATAATATTCTGATATGAAACCCAACATCTTGCTTATTAGTCACTTCAAATCAGCAAAATCTTATTCTCATTTTTGCTGAATTATTCAAAGTCTTTTTTTAATTTCCAAAAAATTCCTATCATCACCTATAATGTTTCTTACAAGCTAAATTTAAGCGTTAATTCATTTGTTTGAATCTGAATGTAAGGCGTGGTTCCAAGAACGAGAAGGCTCAGTTTTGTTTTTAGCATCGAAATCTTTCTTTAGTAAAATACTTAGTTACTTCAAAAAGACCAAATTTTATTCCCTTTTATTCGCTGAATTATTAACAGTTAATTTTTTTATATTTTTAGAAAATTCATTCCTTTAAAAAAGAATAATTTAATTTAATATAATTTAATTAATTAATTTAATTTAAGCATTAATTAATCAATTTAATTTAAGCATTAATTAATCAATTTAATTTAAGCATTAATTAATTAATTTAATTTAAACATTAAATAATTAAATGAATTTACTTACAAGCTAAACTGAAGTGTTAATTCATTCAACTCTGAAGGTAAGATCATGTTCCCAGAACGAGAAGGCATATGTTTTTGGCACAAAAAATGTAATATTCTGCCTCGTTACATTAGGAAATGTAACTTGTTCAAATCAATAACTTTTTCAAATAAGGCAGAAGAACACTAGAATCTTGTAAATGGTCCACGTGCATTACAGCCACATATCAAATGATTGTGAAACAAAGACTATAGTTATTATACATAATGGTATACTAATAATAATAGAAAAACAAAAATTAAGTTAAAAAGAAAATATATATAAAAGAAACAGAAAAAGTAAACAATAATAATAATGATAACAATACACCTTTATGAGCGCTCAACGCAGCAGCATCAAGTGATTTTATCATCAAAATTTTCCTAAAATTAATCAACAAAAAACTATAGTATTAAACAACAGAAATTCTCAAATATTTAAAATAATTAAAACACATAAAAGAAAAATTAGAAAGTAAGAAATGTAATTAAAATGGAAGAAAAATAGAAAAGAACCGGAATGGTGAACTTCTTCGGAGAACACACGCCATTGTAGTTCTAAACTGGACAAATTTTCTGTAGAAAGGAATGACCATGGTCAAAATTTATTCCTTTCTGTGGCCAGAAAGGAATAAATTTGTGTTTGTATTTTTGTATTTTATTAGATTTATATTTTTGTAAGTTTTTTGTATTTTATTAGAAGTATCTGTATATGCGTCTTTCTGTATAATGCAAAAGAGTTTCAATTGATTTTAATTTAATTTCTATTAATATTTAATTTATTTTTTTGTTAAATTTTATAAATTGTAACTGTTAACGGTATACTATGTAGTCAAGCCATGTCAATCGTAGCCGTTCACGTTTTTTTCATTCATGAAATTGTATAGTATTTACAGTTAAAAATTATATTCTGAATCGAGCAATGAAATCTTACAAGCTGAAATATTCAACTTTTGGAATTTAAAATTTTTTGATCTGCCGGTAGTTAATTTGATCACCATTTTCCGATAAAACTTCTGTTGCCCAATCTGCTTTTATAGATTGGGGATGCCTTTGATGCAGAAATTTTTTAGGTGGAATAATAATTCATATTGGTTTTCAATATATTTTTCTCTTTTTTTTTTCTTAGTTTGTGTTCACTTTTAAAAGAAATCTTTTGAAGTGTTTTTTACTTTTTGTGGTCACAGTAAGATTTTATAGAATTTTTTTACCCACGAGATATTTTATATAATTACGCTTTCTATATGTTTAATTAAATTTTAACTGGAATTTTTCGTAAAAGTCAACTACATAATTCAAAGCAAAGTTTACTTCAATATGAATGAATTTATCCGTTGAGGAACAAGAACTTAATAAGCTAATTTTAGGAAAAATATTTATTTTTTAACAAGTTTCGTATTTGTGAATATAACTATTAAAACAAAGCTTTTCATTTCAATTTACGTATCATCTAGTGAACATATTAAAAGTAATTTATATTGTATGAATTTATATTCATTTATATTACATGGAAAATATGAATTATGTTTAATTTATATGTTTTAAATCTGCTTCTTAAAAATCTGAATACGCTTCTTACAAAAAAACTTAAATATGCTTCTTAAAGGATTTGATTTCATTAAACACATGTGCATTACTTTATCAGGCATTGCAAGTTTCATACGGAAAACTGCAGTATTTTTAAAAAATGTAAAGATCAAATTTCTATAAGAATTAAACTTAAGATATTAGGCTTTTCAATCAGCATATTTCTAAAACTTCAAATATGTGAAATTGATTATTTTAATTAATTCATCTTTCTTTCAGCTGAACATTTCTGTCATAGCACATTGATTTTTAAATTAATATAATCATTATATTTCATTTATGCATTCATAATTAAAAAAATATATGCATGAAAGACTCCTGGAAATGAAAAATTTCTATTTTTTTATAATGGTGAATAATAAAATTGGCTTATGCTTTTTTTGCTTCAGGTTTTTCATTTTATATATAAAAATTGAAGGCAACTAGTGGAAGTACATAAATATAACATAAAATGCTTGATTTTTTAATTTAATAGAAATGAAGGTTTTATCTTTGGACATAATTTTCACATCAACAAAATGGTAAAATTACCTTAGCTTAATTATGCTTTTGGCTAAGTTTTGAAATTAATTAGAATAAATTTTTAGTCTTTAGTCCCTTTATGATGATAAACTGTGAATAACAGAAAAATTAATTATCATTAAAGCACCATTTTCGATATTTATGGTATTTTGTTGAAATAAATGTGTACTTTAATTACATTTTTTTGCAAAGTTTAAAACGTATCAGTCGTTTAGTTAAGAAAAATTCTAAGGATTAAACTTCAGTTTTAAAATGTGTATAAAAATAAAATATTTGCTTACAGATAAGTAATTAGCTAGTTTTAGTTTCTCAGTTCATCTTTATTTTTTATACGTATTTAAAACTAATGTTAAATTACATCACGTTCAAAATAAAATTTATCCATTTCCAATATATGGAATCGTGCATCTAAAATCAAAATAACAGTAAAAATTTATATCCTTTTCAAATTTTTGCCATTCAGTCGGTCATTTTCTTATAAATTGCAGTGTTTTTGTATCATTTTCGTTTCAAACATACACTTTTTTGCATATTTATATTTTTTATTCCAAAAAAGTGTTATTGTTAAATTTGTGTGAACGATAATCGTAAAGGATTAATCAATAACGCATTTTACTCCGCAAAAATGTACAAAATATAAAAACAATAAAAGGTGTTGCGTCAGTATCTATCGCATTATGACAACAATCGTCAGATACACTAATCAGATGTTAATCAAGCCATTCACATCTCTTCCAAGATGGAATTTTTGGAACACGGGAAGGAAAAAGCAATAATCGATTTTAAAAACAGATGGAAATTGGCATAGCGGAATGGCAATGCTGGAATTCAAACTGACTCAAAATCCAACACTTCATGCGCCGATTCCAATTTGGGGCCTTGATGCGAGGGTAGCGTCACATCGAAGGATCTGTCTACATTGAGACCTCGCGTCGAGGGTAGAAATGAAACTCGAAATCTCCCACGTAGGGGAAGAGGAGGGTGTGGGAGGGTAGAATTCTTCGACTTTGAGTCTTGTCTCAAAACAAACTTTGGAGCCTCCGTTAATGAAGTGCCACATTTTTCGACTTAAAAGAATGGGACAAAAACCAGTCTTGGGACATATGAAGCCCAGCTTTTTAGCTTAGACGTCGCTATTTTTTAAGCCTGAATGCGACTCGTTACTTATTTTTCTTTTGTTCTGTAAGCAACATGTCTACATCTTTCAAAGCTTACCGTTAAAAACAACCAGTACTAAGTGATACTTTTATTTACTCCTCCATGGATTTTTTCATTCAAATCCGATAATTTTTTATTTAGTTGGTTATATTCATCATATGGATGATTTTCAGAGTTATATCTCTATTAATGCATTAACTCAGAAGAGCAAGAAAACTTGAATTTGACTCGCTACATATTGGCTCGACGATAAGTGGCTCTGTAATTTGAGCTCTACGTTTTCGGGAAAAGCTTTGAAGGGTTAATTTTAGAATCAGTAGTTAGAACACGTGTTTTAATTACAGAATAGCAAATCGATAGTTTATTTTATTCCCTTATAAAGGTCAGTCCCATTAGATTTCAAATTGAACTTAGATTGTAAGAAACTAAACTTTTCCCTTTATCGTCGCAATTAGAAGTATTCCAGAAGTCAGAAAACTGATTATGGCTTAAGAGAAGACAACGGACAAACACAGAGATTAAACTCTAATCTGAGAAGCTCCATACGAGGAATGTATTCCATTTGCTTTGATCAGATGCGCAAAAAGATAATAACAATCAGGTAAAATTCTAACTTGGAGCTACTTGTTGAAATAATAGCTTTCAATCTTTTAGTATTTGGGACATAATTCCATTTTAAATTAATTTTTGTTGACATTTGGCTTCTACCAATGAATTTTACAGATTTTAATAATTAATAGCAGAACGTCTTTTATGCTTTCTTTATGCGAGCTGAAAAGTACAAAGAGTTGAATTGCTTGTCACCAGTAATAAAAGCTTGGTTATCAACATGACAACAAGTTATTATTCTGTAGTAAATGAGGAATATAATTCGTTTTAAATATAGAATCTAGTGCACTGGTTCTGACAAGCCACGCCGAGTCCTTCATCGCCAATAAGGTCATATTAGCAACCATCTTCTTTCTTGGCGTAGTGTTGGCGATATGCCGACTTGGCATACATTGGCGAAGAGGATTCTAGATTCCAAACAATAATCTCCTTTTTGGATATTTCAATAGAAATGATGGAAAGTATAGGACTTGATAAAAAATTAGTGCGTTTGCATTATAAATTATTTATTAAATGTGTCTAATTACTTTTAATTCTTTAAACTCTAGGCGACTTTTTTCTTCTAGCTCCTTCAAAAAAGGACCTTTTGGGAGGAAGCGACATGAATTGGACTCTCCCAACATGGGTGGTCATTTATCATCCCACCCTACCCCCTGCTATAACCTTCGCTTAAGGCGTACGGAGATGGGCTGCGGTTGGCAAGGATAATTGGACCCCCTATCGCGCTTATCTCCTAAGCGATCTCAGAACCTCGCCTCCCCTCAAAAGAAGCCAACCGCCTCAGAACGGCCATCTTCGCTGTGAAAGGGAAATTTTTAGACCACCCGGAACCGCCTCGCTCGGTGTCATAGGGTAAATGCATTAATTCTGTTTTCTTTTTAACTGAGTGCATCTTTTTCATTTTGGTTCCAATGTTTGTTCCTTCCTGTTTAGTTTCTTTCGCTTCGCGTTCCCACACATGGTCTTGGCTCATAGGTGCAGAATGTTCATGTTTCAGTAATGTTTATTACATTTGATTTAAACTCTTACTTCCAATGTGACATAAGGTTCACTGAAAGCTGATAAAGTATTTATTTTAAGACTGATCTCGGGTTTTTAGGAGAACAATGACTGTCTGCCATAGACGCCTTCCCTGAAATGGCGTTTCTATGGAAATGCATTTACTATTGAAAATTGTTTTGTTCGCATTTCATTCTGACATGTTATTGAAAAACCAAATTGCATTTAACTTAAACGGTTATTGAAAAACAGAATTTTTGTGTTCTTGTGAAAGATGTTATTGTAAAAGGGGAATTTTGGGACATCTATTGCGTTTTCACTGCAAAAACCTCATATGGCTGCTGCCAAAAACTGCACAAAAACATTTTAAGTCTGAATTTTTTTATTTGGTTTTTCAAATTAATAAATACTAAAGTTCTTAATTTTTAATGTGATATAAATAAATACTAAATAAACATAATTTTATGAGCTGTAAAATAAGGTTCTAAGTTATAATTTATTCGTTCTGTTGTCTGATTTAATGTTAGTAACAAAGAAAACAACTTTAAAAGAATGACCTAACATTTAACTTGTACTACAAAAGTAAATGAGATATGAATTAATATGAAATTTTGCCGTTAATGAATTTGATTTTAACTAAGTATTGATGCCTCGAGTTCTAATTAAAAATGTAAATCAAAAAACATTTCAACCACTTCAAAATTTTGCATTTGGTAAATATAAGTATTAAAATAAGTTTTATAATGTTTCGAAAATGAAATGTATCCTATTTGTGAGTAATGTAATCCTGCTGGTTGATCTTTGATGAGAGTTATTGTTATACATTAAATATCCAGTCATTTTAAGATTTCTTTATGCAAGTCAATATTAAAAAAAGGTTTTATTATTTATGGTTATATTTATTCATATCCAATAACCTAAATACCAATTATAATCTCGATGAATGTTATACTCATCGGATTGGTAAAAATGTCTGAAACAACTTAAACACAGAAATCTGATTTCGTTATTTCCGAAATCCTTACTCGAAAACCATTAGATGTAGGGTGTTTAAATTATAGATCATTATTTCAGAAGACTTAATAAAATTTTGTCATCACACAGATGTGTCATACTATTTTTATCTGTTATTTATTAAAACTAAAAAAAAAATATCTAGATTTAAAAAATTACGCAGAAAATTATCAAAGATCTGCTATAAACATTTTGTTCTAAATTTTCATTAAATAATTCTTCATTTGTTTAGGTTGTTTTCCTACATGTATAGATACTTCGTGATTTTTTCTGGTGAGAATGGAGTAAGAGAAGTGGTGGTACAAAGTTAAGAACCGCTTTATTACACTACTTGGAACGTAATTAAACTTTAAAAATTTTGATTTTGAGGATATGGAAAAAAGCAATTTTAAACTTACCGTTATAACAATGTCTTATATTCTAAAAAGAAACTATCAAAATATACATCTAAAAAGCGACAAGAAATTTTGAAACTCAGTTGTGCAAAGTTTATATGCTAGAAAATACGTTCAAAAAATAATACAAATATTGGGACATAGACTTGCAGTATTTCATCATATAACATGATCATTATGTACTATTACGATGTTATTTCTACAGTACTACTGAGAATCATAATAACGTTATGAAAAATGAAATAATCCAATTTCAAATAGAAGAGTAGATTTTCCCTTATCAAAAAAGGCTTTCAAGTACATGTAAAGAAAACACAACGGTCTATTTCGATTTAAAGGAAAACCTATTAGGAGAAACACTACACTCGCATTAAACGAAGCCACAAATATCCTTTAAAGCAAATCGAAAATTCCTCCCCGGGTAAAATGAACCAAAACGCCAGATGTATGCAGAATGCGAGGACCACATACAGATATTATTGCTTGTTTCATTTATTTTATGCTATTCTTACGTTGCATTTTAACTTCTTCCTAGCAAAGAAATTACATTCGCCTGTTTTAAACGAATTGCTAGATCGTCGGACATTACGGTAAATTTGTTTATGACTTCTTGCTTCTTTATTTTTTTCCTTCCTCCTCTGCATATTTTTTCCTTTTTCATACCCCGATATTTATTTTAAGTCTTTTTACAATATTAAGCAATTCTTAGTAATTTGGGTTTACATTATTTTATAGATGGAGAAGAGTTATCTCAGCTATGAATCATGTATTCTCTGAAAGCATGATTTAACAGCGTATATGTTCCTCTCATTTCGTCAATTGATAATTTTGAGACTTCTTTATTATATATCTTTGGACTTCTTTATTATATCTTTCAGGTTTCTCACTTGTTGCAAATTACCCATTTGATTCGCATCACTTCTGCGAAGTTGGTATTTTAGTTTAAATAGAGAAATGCATAAAATAATGAATGCAGTATAAAAATGATGATTATTTCTGCAAATAAATATCCATCTTCCTGACTATGTTTTAAGGTTTTATTTTTCCTTCTGAGAGTTTAAGGGATTTGCTTTTAAAGTAACAATCAATTACTTAAATTGCTCCCACTTTACTAGTAAAAAATAACTGATTTTTTCCGAATGACAACTCTTTACCAATCCCAAAAAATATGGAATACGTATTCTTCAGAATTTATTTTACCTTCCTTATTCACAATTAACGCCAAAAATTATGTTGTTGATTACTATCCATATAATCTGAATTTTGGGAAACATAATGCAATTCAAAAATAATAATTTTGCATTATAGATTTTTCAAGATCAATTATAGATGTTTTGAAATAATTTTTAATTAATTATTAAGGTTTAAAGTGCTGTCGTTTCAATTCTGTTCGTTGTAACTCAAAATTATGGATCTCCAGTGTTTCTTTGATGGGTGTCCGCAATTATGGAACATTGTGGCCCTCCAACATTCTTCTGATGTCAGATCCTTAGTCACACATCGTTGTGACACTCCAATCTTATTAATAGCTATCCGTACTATCACATTTTTGTGATTTTTCTCAGAAATATTATCCATAAAGATTTTTAAACTTAAATTTTATTCAGTTAGACATATTTTTTTTCTTTTTGCCAACCTGTCCATAAGAATAAAGTTAATCAGCGCAGCTAACACTAGCCGCTAATTCGATTGTGACAAGCACAACTCATTTTTGTACACTGTTGCGAAGCTCTAAAGTTGTTCCCCTGACATGCTAATCTTGTGACAAGAAAGAGAGGTTTTATTTGAAGTGAAGCCAATGAAACCCGACCTTGGCTACAAACTTGGCGATGTGTCCTATGTCTGCTGAGCACGGAAATTTAGAGAACCTTCAAGAAACTTCTATGTGACGTCACACCCTGTCGGAAAAAAAATATGAAAACAAGCTACTTCAACGAGGATTCATTCGTCTTTGGAACTTTGACCGCAGTGCAAGCTGATGAGCTGGTAGATTGAGCACTATTGAAAGAGTGTTTTACTGGTATTTAGTAGTGAACATCTATCTATTTGCATTATTAATTTATAAAAGTGCTGAGTATTTGGTGACCTGTGCTACGTAAGTATTTCACGTAAAATAAAGAATCATTATTTTTTTATTATTCTGCTTGTTGGACTACACTGACGTACACCCACAGGGCGTTTTTAGTAAAAATGCTCTCTCCGCCACTTTACCTTCCTATTTTGCCTATATACAGAGTGTTTCAAAAATATCTGGCAAAAAATAAAAAAAAGGTAGGTCAGACACAGAAGCAAGGTACGTTCGCAATAGAGCATGGGGTCGGAAATAAAAAGGAGATTCGCTACAGGAGGCTTTTTGTCAGTGATTTAAGTGAAAGAAAAAGGGTGCACCAGATGCAATGCACAACACAGATTGAATTGAATACAAATTTACACTAGCACAACAACCCAGTTGCATGAATAACAACATTACAAATCGTATGCAGCATGGCAGATACGATAAGAGGAAATAGGACGCAGTATCAACAACAAACGTTTAGAATATTTAAGGAGTGTTGAAGGATAATAAGCAAATGTTCAAATAATTTGGCGTCTGATGTGATAAGAGCTTCACATGTTGTTAATCACGAAACTGGGTTTGTTGTGCTTTGTAAATTTGTATTTCATTCAATCTGTGTCGTACATTTCATCTGGTGTACACGTTTCTTTTACTTAATTCATTGACAAAAGTCCCCCTGTGGCGAATTCCATTTGCATTTCCGAACCCATGTTCTATTGAAAAAATGGCTTGTTTCTGTGTGCCTGATCTCCCTTTCATTTTTGCCAGATATTTTTGAAACACCCTGCATAATTTATGGTTTCTATATGTGGATTTAAGGGAGAGAACACAGTAATAGGGGTTAAAAATAACTCCGGAAATGTGCTTTAGGAATAAGCAAACATTTCTAGACAATTTTTGGCTTCGTTGAGGGCAATGAATGTTTCTGTTCTCCCATTTTAATTTTTACCAGAGGTACAAGGGATAAACCTGTAACATTTTCCTTTGAGTTCGAGCTGGGACAACTACCTGTTACCCGGGCTGGTATCTCTAAACCATTAGAGCGTCATTTCCCCACATGGAACTATTCTTTCCTTCATCTAACTTGTAAATTGCTTTATGCGCAGGTCATAATTTACCCCGTATGTGATAGCTGCATTCATTCTATATTGAGAGAATACAAGAATGCTTAAAATCACGAGCAGTCAAAAGAGAATACAGATCTCATCTTCTATTGACCTGAAGACGGCAAATAGTTTTAAAAGGCTTTTTGAGATTTCATTTATCCATAACCCCAAGATTGAAATAAATTAATGAATATCTATAGAGAAGTAAAATTCTTATAAAGAATCGTGAAATTTTGCAATTTTTATTTCGTCGCTAAACAAGCAACACCACCTATCTCAATTTTTTGAAATTTCAAAGAGGAAGAAAAAATTGCAATTTTCGCAACTAAGAATGAATATTTCTGAATTTTTCCACATCTGGTAGGAGCATGCAGTTTCATGTTCATATCAGATGTTAAAAAAAATGCAAAAATATTCATTACCGGTTGAGAAAAAATTCAATGTTTTCTTTCTCTTTGAAATTTCAAAAAACTGAGATAGCTGGTGTTGCTTGTTAAGCGACGATTATCGAGAGTTAGATCAGATAACAAACCGAATATGTCTTACCGGCTTCGAATATCATATCGCAGAAAAACAAATTAATTTTTTAAAATATTCTTGTCGATCTTTAATGACAACAGAAAACGCTGTCTTCTACAGATTTTTAAAAAGAAAAGAATGGAAACAATGTTTCTATGCAAGATCTGCAAAATTTACGAAGGAAACGGAATTAAACACTAAATCTATGTAGGGAAACATTAATTAAGCGAGATGGGTATAGAAACGCCTCGAAAGGCCCTTTCAATACGATGTAAACAAAATAAAAAACCGTGGCACGCACGGAGACAGAGAGATGATTCCAAGAGAACATAATTAAGTCAGCTCTGAGAATTTCAACAATTCCTTTACAAACATGTTGCTGCGAGGTTCATTTCTGGAACCATTAAAACTCAGGTACTAAGCTTAGCACACACAAACACACACATTTTTACGGGAAGACATACTTTTCACCGGATTAAATTTAGCCCGAGCAAAATCAATGAAAATGCTGCATCAACTTTGCGTTGTGCCCATGCATTCGGTCAAACCTCAACCAAAAGTAGTTCCCTTTCTTATGTAATTAAAACTGGAGCCAACACGTGCTTTAGTTTCTCTTCAAAAGGACGCAAGGATTCAAAATTAGCATAATTTTCGATTTAGAGAACATCTCCTAGAGTTCATAACGAATTCAATTTCCAGAGAGTTACAGGAAGAAAATGTGAAAGAAGAAGAAAGAGACACGGTTGCAAAGAGCCGCGGTTGTAGCAAATTATTTTGAAAAGGGGGAATGGTTTGAACGCCCTTGAAAAAAAATAATAACAGGCTTATAATACAAAAAAGACGAAGAAAAAAAATCACCTCACGTTTGTAATTTTCTCCCTCTGACTCGGAGCCGGAAATTCCACAGTCCGGATTCATTAACCGTAGCTTCTTCTGAATTACGCCGAATTTTTACCTTTTCTAACGTTATACTCAGTTGACTGGGGTCCAAATGAGCGTTAGAGGGGGAAGAATAAATTGAAATAGGATTTAGAATTTCTGGAATCTTTTCCTTGATTTCGATACTAACCTTGTAAAGGAATAAAACCAAGAATAAAGAGACTATCCGTTTCGTAAAAAGTCCCTGGCGTCTCGCCTCTAGAGGTCATATGGCGGATTAAATGAAATACATAAAGCCCATGGAATATTTCATTCGTTTATGAGCTTTTTCTCAATTCGAATGATATAATTATTTTGAAAGTAATAATTGTATGTTTTATGTTTAACGTCAGTTTTTCCATTTTGGCATAATTAAAACAGGACATATTTTATTGCTTGACTATAAAATGCATTTTAAGAGTTTGAATGCATAAGGATTGAATATCTAAAGAGACAAAAAGGTAAGAATATCTAAAAAGACAAATAATGATAGAAGAAATTTAATTGGTGTGCGCAAGTGCAGCATCATCCAAGAAAAAATTGCTAAGTATAAAATAAATAAATATTAAAAAAAGGGGGAATAAAAAGGTGCAAGGGTAAAAAATAATAGTAGACAACGACAAGAAGTAAGAATCTGGTGAATGACTTCATCAGAGGCCAGACATTCATGCAGATTCAAAAGTGGAATAGGTTTTCTGTAGAGGAAAAAGACTTTACGGTCTGAATTTAATATCCTCTTTTGGCCTGAACCTTAACCGGATTATATTGGAAATAAAAACATTTACCCACAAAGAAGAAATTGAAGACAATCTCCAGAACAAAGTGTAAAAAGAAAGGATTACACAACAAACGCGTCACTCCTTTGTTTTGAAATATGTTATAAGAGGTAAGATTTTAATCCCTTCTTTTTACACTTTGTTCCGGAGATTGTCTTCAATTTCTTCTTTGTGGGTAAATGTTTTTATTTCCAATATATTCCGGTTTAGGTTCAGACCAAAAGAGAATATTAAATTCAGACCGTAAAGTCTTTTTCCTCTACAGAAAACCTATTCCACTTTTGAATCTGCATGAATGTCTGGCCTCTGATGAAGTCATTCACCAGATTCTTACTTCTTGTCGTTGTGTACTATTATTTTTTACCCTTCCACCTTTTTATTCCCCCTTTTTTTAATATTTATTTATTGAATGCATAAGGCTGTCACAAAAATGAATAAAAATTGAAATTACTATTACATATGATAGTGCATTCAGAAACACAAATGTATGTGTTAAAATGTCTTCGATGTACTTAATAAAAATCCAGGAAGCAAAACAAATTGAACAAGAGCATCAATTCCTAAACACTATAAATTATGAAGAAAATAGTTTTCTGAACATCATACTGTAAGCTTTCCTTAGATGATGAATAATTATATCAAGATGAGTTGTTTCAAAATTATAAAAATACGAATAAAGTCCATACCACTAAAAAATAATCCAACTGTAAAATTGGTCAACGTGATATTTTAAAAGGAAAGACGAAAATTGGTTTCCTTTGTATTAAGGATAGAAAATATTTTGAATAAAATTGAAATCAAATATCCAAAAAAGAATTTTTTTTTTCACTTCTGTTGTAAATAAACTTTGGTATAATGATATTTGATACGAAGGATTGGCTTCTGTATCGAATTGGTTTCGTATGAGGTCAGTCAAATGCACCATTTTTAACTATTTTCTCTGCTTTTACATGCTTTAGCATTAATTATAAAATTAACAGCAAAATTTTAATTTTATTTCTAAGACTGAAGGTCATGCTTATGACTGTATGGTGCTTAGTGCAACATATGTCTTTTTTAAAATTTCTGTTTGATAACGAGGACGATATCTGAACCAGTATCTACTTTCTAAGCCTCAATACAGCGCATATATGAAATCATTTGAACCACTGTATATTCAAGGTACATTAACAAGCAAACAACACAATTAAAGGATATGTATGTTAAAACTTATTCTTTTATTTCATTAAACTTCAGTAGAAATACATTAACTGCATCTATATAATTTTAATACATTGGGAATTACTATAATCTAAG
>BGPR01000053.1:425330-439762 GCA_013235015.1 Araneus ventricosus | reverse complement strand
CATTTTTAATATATCAGTATCCCATCTTTAATATGTCTTATTTTAATATATTCAGTAGTCCAAGTACATTTTGAAAATTAAAATCATGAGATAGACAGCGATTTTTCGAAGTTAACATCAAATGCATCATTTTCACTATTCAGGTATTTGATGGAGAAGAGAATATTGGCGAACCCTTTAAATCCATCACCATCATGAAAGAGGCATTGCTATTTCTACAGCTAGTCATCTTCGTTAATTATACAAACTCACTTAATTGATCAGCACGTTTACGAGCCCAGCATCAATCAAAACGTCAAAATGCAAATGACAAACTTGTGAAACTCCCTAAACTTACACTTTGTGAATTAGAGATAATTTATTCAATAAAGTTGATTGGAATGCAGCTAATTAATCTCGATTACAACTCGACAAACTTAGTGATTCAAAAGAGAGCTGTTTGTATCCAGGATCTTTTAGAAGGCGAGACGAGTCATTTTCACCAATGGAAAACTTTTTCCAAACTTTAATCTAAAGCCATGACACCGGATATTGACATGAATGAGCTGAGCACATGTCAAAATTTATGTTCAGTCCCATCTTTCATATGAAGTAGCAAACTTTAAAATATATATAGCTCGTAAATGTGGTTTCCTGACAAATTTATGGAAACAGTTAGATTTGCATTCGATATGGCTTTTTATTTTAGTTAGATAAATTTCATTGTTTTATATCTATCTTCTATATAATTTGTTAATTTTCCTTAAATTTTAATTACGACGCATCGTTTTGAAATGATATATTTAGCGCAATATGTTACTTTGTTTTTGTATAAATGATTCAGAAAAATATAAATATAAACATTAAACATCCTTTCAGTTCCAAAGATTCTTAAATTGTTCAATATACTACTGAATAAAAATAAACTAGGAAATGATTTCATGTGTGGACTGAATTTTGTTCCCATTCATCTGATGTATCTAGTTGAAATTCATGAAAACTTTTGAAAAGTTTAAATCTCCACTGTATCAGAAAGGGAAAATGCACCGAATTACATAGGCATAGATGAGATTTAATGCCAGTCACCATATAGTTATAGACCATAGTTCAAAACAATCAAAAGCACGCCTTTAAATCATATAATGACTTTGATTTAGTGTGCGTCCCGATGATTTAATTCATTTAATATAACATTGACGTACACTAAATAATAAGTTCAAAGATTATACGAATGGTTTATGTGAATTATCCACTCTCTGAAATTGCAATCGGTTTCATATAATCAGTGAATACTTCTCTCATTTATCACATGTATTCATTTAATGCTTGAATTAAATACATATCATATCCCAATATAATAATTGTAAATTTCTAATGTTACCTTAAACAGACGTTACATATTCTTTAGTTATTTTTGTAAATAATGATTCTTTACAAAAACCGCAAGTAATTTTCCGAACTACCTATTAATAGTAATTAATTATTGATGAAAAACTCCAGCTCCACCACACATTTAGTTTTCTTGAGAATACCTTCGCGCAACTTACAAATAAATATAAAATGGATAACAACCCTTGCAAAACAGAGTACTCTAATGAATTCATATTAAAACAAAGCCCAATAAGGAACATATTTTTCGTAATTATCAGTCATTAACTATTTCTAAATAATTAAATGAATCATATTGTTACTTAAAGCGAACTTAAGATATTCATTAATGTTTTGTCAATTAATAGTTTCTTATAAAAACAACGAAAAACTTTACGAACTATTAATAATAACTACATTACTGATGAAAAAGCAATAGTTCTACCTTAGTCTTTTGTGAATATCTTCATACACTTTACAAATACATTTGAATATACAACAATCCTTATAAAACAGAGGAATCTTTTGACTTCATCTTAAAACCTTTTGCCAAAGAAGGAATATATTTTTCATAGTTAACAGTCATTAATTACCTGAAAGGTATATTTGACTTCTACAAGCAGGAGACATGGTAAGACGATATGTCTTGCTTATTTACATAATTACCATTTAAATACTACTTACGTTTCAGATAAGGCTAAAAATAAAAACCATTCCAGGCGGAATTGAAGCAGCAATGACTGCTGAGTGGAAAAAACAGTTATTCTGCAAAGCTTGCCGTAATTAGTAACTAGGCAAACTCTGATTATTACTCGCGTTTTGCCTCATCAGTCATTTACAATGAGAGAGATACGATGTTTCTCACAATTCATCAGTAGCGAGTAATGGCATTGGTATCTGACACAGTTGCTTGCAATTTCGGTAATGATAGCAGCTCTAGCTTTCACGCAGGAATTGATTGAGTGGCTACGCAGATACAGCTTGGAAACCTTACTTCTGAAACGAGCAAAAATTTCAGCGAAGCGAGGAAATAGTTATCTTTTCTTGAAATCACACTTTTGGAATAGCAATTTTTATGAAATATAGGAAAAAGAAATTCCTAGTTTACAACTTTGAATTTTAACAAGTACAAATGCTAGTTGACCAAGTGTTGGTATTCCTCATTACTTTTTCTTTTCCAAACTGTTAGTTAGAAACATTATTCAAATTTGAAGCATGTTTAAAATGGCCGTCATGTACGTTAAGTTCAAAATGAGAATATCTAACGAGGGTTTTATAGAAAGTTTAATTTACATAATGTTATCGTAACCTTTGGATTATGGGATAAACTAAATTCCATACGTCCTTCTGAAAACGAGGACTGTGAAGAACACTAAGAAAAGTGCTATCTTCTGTTTTCAAGTAATTTAAAATAAGATTTGTGTTTCCTTCCGTCTTCCCACGTTTTATTATTCTTGATTTCCCTCATTTGAGAAGACTAGAAACGGGATAGGGGGATTATGTGTGGGAATTCTTAACCATTTGGAAATGCAACAGTTACATCAACTCCTACGCCGAAGAAAAAATTCAGCCATTGCAGTATCTGCCTTTAACGGCCAAAAGACCCCAATACGGGGACATAACACTTATGTCATAGAAAACGAAAGGCCCTGCTACGGGGACATAACACTTATGCCATAGAAAAAGAAAGGCCCCGCTACGGGGACATAACACTTATGCCATAGAAAAAGAAAGGCCCCGCTACGGGGACATAACACTTATGTTATAGAAAACGAAATGCCCCGCTACGGGGACATAACACTTATGCCATAGAAAACGAAAGGCCCCGCTACGGGGACATAACATGCCATAGAAAACGAAAGGCCCCGCTACGGGGACATAACACTTAAGCCATAGAAAATGAAAGGTCGCGAAGCGGGGACATGAAAAGAATTTAGTTTTAATTTCATTTTTCTATCATCGCTGTAGTTTTCTTTATCAAATATTGCAACTTATTACATCATTGGTTTGTTGATCATATCATACTTTCAAAAATTATAAAAATTATTTACATTTTTAAAATTAGAAATCAACTAAATATATTGAATTTATATCTAAATAACCAGTTTAAATGTTTAGTTTAAGTTTTCATCCTTATAAACGTTTTAGAATTTCACCAAATTTTCCTTCGTCTTATGGGTGAGTATTACAGAAAATGCTCTCGGCCGTTAATGGT
The DNA here is from genome assembly GCA_013235015.1 of Araneus ventricosus. NCBI lineage: Eukaryota > Metazoa > Arthropoda > Arachnida > Araneae > Araneidae > Araneus > Araneus ventricosus. The sequence continues at coordinate 436,200 of BGPR01000053.1, read as the reverse complement.
TAAATATCATTTCACTCAGTCGTCAATTTATATCTATATTTGAAAGAATTTCCTTGTTATAAAGTTTAAAGCTTATAATTTCAAACTTTTCTAATTCAATATATGGTTACTCTGGGTCAATAAATCTGTGGAAAATGAAAACCGCTCTTTGGAAGCTATTGAAAAACATCATTGCATAAAAGAAAAATATGAAAAACTTTGAATTACATAATTATTAAAAAATATTTTTACAATATTCTTAATAGTAAATCTTTAAAGGTAATAAACGTGTTATGTTTAGAAACGATACAGGAAAAAATTCCAATTATTGCATAACCATGCAAAATAATCTTCCTCAGATGTTGATAAAATAAAAGTATATATGTATTATTTACAGAATAGAAAACAAGCTTGAAAAAAATTCTTCAAGTTGTTGAAAATATTTAAAGGTGATAGTTGCAAAATAACCTCTAAAAACAAAAACAAGCAAAAAGAAACTTAGAAGAGTCATATTAAACATTTCAAGCGTAATTCATATTTCAATTTCTGATTCGGGCTGGAATGGATAAGAAAGAAAAAAAAATCAAGCTATTTTAAAACTTTATTTTTATTTGTGTCGCTTGCAAAGAACTCTTACAAAAGTTATCTCGGAAGAAAATGCTCAGTTTTCGACGAATTTTGATTATTTTAATATTCCACAATGCTAAGAAAGAACTTTTTTACGTTACAATTGTGTAAAGAAAAAGGAAATGTTCGAAATCCGTTTATTACCTAATTAAAAGTTCCTATAAATAGAGTGCGTATTTTTATGTAATATATGTGGTATCCCGCCAACGCACCGTCAGGAATGCCGTGTAGTTTAGATCCACCAATTGGCAACTCTCGACGAGCTGACGTCATGTGACACGACTGACTTCTTCTCTTGCTAGCGACGAACACTGTTGTGCGAATGCGAGTGATGGAGCATGAAGTTCAGAACTGCCGCCTTTATTCAAATATGATGCAAAGGGCAGCAACCGCCCTCCTAATTCTTTACTTTCATCTTCTTAATTTTATGTTGTGCCGTCTAATTGTTTGTTTCGTCATAATTAAATGTTTGAAATAGCAAACCTGTTTGTTTTCGTCTGACTTCAACCCACATGGGAGCTAGGCTTCCATCCTACATATATTAACTCTGAAACCATTTAATTTATTCATTTATTAAAATATAAGGTGTGCATAAAGTTCTTGGGCGATTTACAGTATCTATATATGTGGTAGAAAGATTCTGTAGAAATTATTAGAAAGCCTGATATGCCATTTAATATATAAAGTGCAAGATTTGCGTTTGGTTTGTCTTAAAAAATTCATTTTAGAAATTTGGTTTATAAACTCTCTTATTTACTGATTCAAAGTTGAGACACGACTTCACTAGAAGAGAGAGTAAATTGTGTGTGTGTGATATATTTATCACTGACCTAAAAATTATTCAGAACATATAAAAAATCAAACAGGATGGTTTACACGCTCTTCTAGCGAAGCTATGTATCAGAGTTGATTCTAGAAAGTAAGCACTATTAAATTACTAAAAATATAATTTCTCAAGATTTGAAATGCTAAATAAATTAAGCTTTTGGACACATTTGGATAGTATTATTAAAATAATGTATTTTGTACAATTTAAATATTTTTAAAAGAAGAAATGAATTTGTTTTGGGTTCCTCAGGAGTTTTTTAGGTGTCTGATTTTTACTTTTAATTATTAAAATTTATCGAATTTTTTTAGCGATTTTCCAAGAATTGCGTAAAAGAGCAATTCTTCTGTTCCTTACATTTCTACAAATTAAAATAAATTAAATACAATTTATTTTTTAATATACCAGCAAAATAATTGAAAGCCCTTTTACCCTTTTGTCACCGAATGGTTTTCATTTCTAAAATAAGACTGTTTCATTACATATTTAATTAAAACAACATTTTTGATTTAGTAATCCTAAATATTATGAAACTGTAAAATTCTTAACCTTATTGACAATATTATATAAAAAATAATAATATTTTAATCTTGTAATTTGTTCCCTTGGGAAAAAGCTGCATGTAACTTTGTATCTTTAAGCTTGCTTGCCATTCTAAAAGTTGAATTCGTAACGCAGTCAAATAAAATTCGACTTTTTAATAAAACACTCTATTTGTAGAACGGTCAAAGAGACTTGACGGGAGATATATCGCATCTAAATTGATATCGTCGTTGAAAGCGAACGAGTTTGTCTTTGAACAGACATTTCTCTTTTTCATGACTTTCTTCATCACGCGCTTGTAACGAGTCTCCGAGACAGTGTTTAAACATGAAGAGTGGGCCGCACGGAAATAAATGGGAACAAATTGGAAAGGGGGCTCCAACCTTAACCCCAAAAGTCTCTTGGGTAACGGAGTGCACTTTACGCAGTGTCTATATCCCATCTGGCTGTCAGGATTTTATGACACCCAAGAGACTATAAAACTTTCCTCACTTTCTTAGAAGGTAGCTTTGGATATATATTTCGCTATACTATTAATGGAAAGTTATTTAAACAACATTCTATCTGCACTGTTATTAAACATTCTGTCAGTTTCCCTTTTATATGCTGTGATAAAAGCCGCTTTTCACATTGGCTTAGCTTTTTTTAATTCAAAAGAATGGATATCGCTTGCTGAGTGAAAAAAAACCTTTGGGTAATTTTGGAGTAGTTTGAATACTTTTTTTGGGGGGAGGGGTAAAATTATTGCGCAAAACTGGAATGTTTCGAAAGATTTTACTCAAAATTAAGATATTTGAATTTCTATTAAATGTATGGGAGTAAGTTGGATTTCTTTGAAATGTGTTTCTGTGCACATATGTTTATGAAATGCATTTTAAGCAATTGAATCTATATATTAATGCATGTGAATTTTACTTTCCGAATTCCTTGTGTGAAAGAATGAGGTTAAATCGATGGTTCTGAATCTTTTAGTATTTGGGATATAAATTTCATATGACTTTTAACTTTGCTCCCCCTTTGCTTTGCTTTTCATTCATTTTTCCTATTGTTCCCTGATTGATATTTGGAATTTTAATTAAATGCCAAAAGTATTTTGTGTTACTTTCATGCATTTACTCGCATAGTTTAAAAGTGGTAATTTATTTTTGAATTAACAGAATATATTTTGGTTTCAATTATTACTTTTCTGTCAATTATTTTCATATCTTCGGTATATACATTTTTTTTACTTTGTGTCTCCCTTTAAAAAGTCTACTATATTGAAAATCACTGAAATAAATTATTCAAATCAAAATGCATCCAATTGTATCAAAACTGTAATAAAAGCAGTTTCTGTAATGTACAATTGCGGATGATGGTGAACAATTCGAATATATTCAATAAATATATTCGAATTAATGATCCTGTTTGATTGCAACTCCAATATCGTTCCTTCACACTATTTTTCTTTGAACGAAGTCAACACTGTAGCATCGACGGGAATTGCCCATATTTAAATTGGCAATTTTCACTTTCGGTTGAGGCTATTCATGCATAGGGAGTGTCATTTCTTACTTCAAATATCCTAAACAACTTCCTTTTTTCGCATATATGCAATAATTTTCGAGAAAATATCACTGAGTTCCGCAATTCGTCGCTAGGATCGTTGCGAGTGATCTCAATATGTAGCACATAATCGCTTTTCTACTTCTAGGCATCACTTTTACAACTATAGCTACAGCCTTTCGAAAATTAAATGGCTACGTAACTTGCAAACTTTCCAACCTGATTCCGACAAAAGATCACTGAGTTCCGCATATCGCCGCTAGGAACGTTGCGAATTACCTCAATATGTATCACATAACCGCTTTTCTACTTCTAGGCATCACTTTTACAACTATAGCTACAGCCATTCGAAAATTAAATGGCTACCTAACTTAAAAACTTTCCAACCTGTACATGTTTTTTAAAATTAAGGATAAAATTTGTATTTTAAAATTTTATTTTTAAATAATAAAACTATTGATAAGTCCCATCCAGTTTCTCTGATGGATGCCTGTCAGATTGTTTAAAAGCATATAAGAAGGAAATTTTCCCAAATCCACCAAAAACAGATGTTCGGCCTCAAGCTTAATCCACGCTTTAGTAGGTTTTATCGGAAGTTTCCTCTTTACAAGTAGAAGAAAAGCTGCTACGCTCTCAGATGAATCCAGAAACCGATAGAAATATCTGCATTCGATTTTTCAAAAAAACGAACACAGCGATAGGCGTTGAAGGATCATAGTTTATAACCAGTGATAAAATTCATGGGAAAATATTGATTAGTGGTGTACTATTATTCATGATTTGTCCTCAGCACCCCATGCATCATTTATCGTTTTAAAATATTAAGTTTCAAATATTAACACTACACGAATGATTTCTATTCTAATATATGGTAGTTGATTTTGTAATGTGCACCATGTTCTGTTTTTTATCTTTTTTTAATCTATGACTCAGAAACCGTCAATATGGAAGAAAAATCAGACTTTACAAGAACAGAAATTCATCTCAGGGAATTGTATGCAAATAAACCCACTGAGCAAAATAATACTCTCCGCAATGGCTCATATTTGCATCACGACTATTTTTGCATTTCTCAATGAATTCTGAAAAATTTAAAACTCAATAATATTAATTCTTTCAACATATTTACCTGAAGAAAGAATGTTTCTTTACTAAAAGATGAATGAAGAATTGTTGTTTTTAGTTAATTGATTTTGGTTAAAAATGAAATTTAAAGTTTTTTAAAATTATTTTTCTCCTACATTACTCACACTTATTTATAGAGATTTAAGAAACTCGTGCTGTGAAGTGCAGAATACAAACATTATTTATGTGAAATATGACACTAACTGCATTAAATTTTATATGTTTGTTTATATACTGTATATGCTTGACATTTTGTTTTAATTTCACATTGTTTAATTTTACATATTGAGGGTTAACAACCACATATTCATTCCAATGTCCCTATCTTATGCTGCGTATCCTTGAAAATACCATCTTTTGCTACTGCAGATAAATGCTCATAGAGTCAGGAGCTATCATTTAAAAACACCAAAAGACTAGCTATATCCTTGAAAGTTTCACCCTGAAACCTTTTCTTAAAAATACTAAAATATTCCACTATATCCCTGAATACGGTCCCTTTAAATTTAGAAAATTGATAAGCTGCGTCTCAATTACTTAAAACTAACGCATTAATTTATTTACACCCCTGCAGACCACAGTTTACAGTAAAACCTATTAAAGTATCGTGTTATTGAAAATATGTAGAGGGATACCTTACAGAAGTTTGTCTTTGGGAAACTATTGGAAGTGAGACATGTAGGAATCTCCTATTTACCGCCTTCATGTATTCCGCACATGAAGCTTTGGTGCTTTAGAACATAGCTTGCCACGTTTTAGTGCTCTCTCGGGACCATAAAACTTTCATAGCCTTTCTGTCTGACCGCATAGCTATTATCTTAACCCCCTCCGTGTTTCATCAACGAATACTTTGCTAAAAAGGTGATGCATTTTTTAAAAACTTTTTGTTTTTATGTTAACCTTCAGTGTAAAGAAGCGGATGCTGCTGCAAAAATATTCAAATGCGAGAAGAATATTTTCATCAGTATAGTCAAGAACCACCATCTCGGCATACCGTATTCGCAGGTGCTCCTTTTCGAGGAAAGTTCCATTTTGTGAGAATAGAAAAATGCATCATACGAAAATTCTCTCCACTGTGTATTCATTGTTTCGGTTAAGACCATTGACTTTTTTATATCATATATTACGCTTTAATTTTTTTAAACTTTCCTGTCAATTTCTTAAATGTTTCGGAAATATAGTTTAAAACTTCAATATACAATTCTTTAGTTTTAGACTGCAGATGAGTAAAATTGATGCAAATGAATGGGATGAATTTGGAAAAAAAATTATTTTAATATATTAAGGTTAATTTTAATTAAAATTGATTACTAAAAACTCTAATCATTTAAGTAAAATTTCTTGTTTTATTTTTTCCAATATCAAATCAAAAATGAATAAATTAATTTGCGATGATAACTTATCTCTCCATAATAGCACCATATTTCAATTTTAAAATATTTAGATTTCATTATTTTTTGGAAGGAAAAGGTTATTAAGCTAAGAAAATTGTTAATGTTGTTTTCAGATTTTGAAAATATACAGACATAGTTGCACACAGACAAAATTTTTTAAAAATATTCATTTTAAATTAATTTATTCGTCATCCATTTAATTTCATTCGTCTATCTCATTGCGTTATTGAGTTACAGGCAGATATAACGCCGCCCGTGTCCTATCCCTGCAACCATAACAGTTGCTGAATCAAATGAGTGGAAATGGGATGACAGACGTAATTCCAAAAAATAAAAGATAAAATATTTTGGCTTCAGAGAGGTCTAAAACGTGAAGTTTCATCAATATCTAGAAATCGGCTTTTTTACTATTACGTTACTTTCTCTTTGTTTATTTCCGTATGTTTGAAAGTAAAACTGGTGTGAATTCAAACTGCTTCTATGACTACAGAATTTTAAATAATACTTTCATTTTCAATTTATTATTACGAGGAAATAATTATTAAAGAATTCATTTAGCTTCCTTTTAATTAAGAGTTAATCCTTAAGTTTCAAAAATGAACTTCCATTCTTTGAAGCTGAAGCGATACCATAGGCTATTTTCGTTGTTAATTAGGTACTACACATTTCATTGTTTGTGATTCAAAGCCTTATGCTACAAATTCTAAAAAATTTAATCACATCAGAAAAATGCTGAAAATGTATTATAAAAGAAGCACTCTACTCTCTTTTAATAACTGTATAAAATAAAAATAAATCTTGTAATGTTTCAGTAATCGAACTAAAGAAATAAACAAAATATTTTAAAAAGTTGAAAACGAAAAGAATTAGAATATTCTTACAGATATCTTTTTCATCGGAAACAGAAACATTCAATAAATTTATAAAAGAAAAACACAAAAATAAGAAAGGAACTTTTGCTGTTTTATTGAAAACGTGGCGTAAAGACATGAATTATATTATATCTTTCCTTCATTCTATACAATATCTATACATCAAGAGGAATAAGCTTCCACTATATCCAAATTAGTTTTCTGCAGACGTGTTCAAAGTATAAAAATATTAATAAATGCAAGCACAAGACACAGGATTTAAATAAGTGTTTCTATATAAAGCGAAGAAACTTTTACCTCATTCCTCTCAATATTCTAGATCCGCACTATTCAAGTGCGACTCTATTTTTAATACTCTCAAGAATTACTTCATTTCATTTATAATGCACAAAATTCATATTGCATCAAATCGAAATGACTCCAGACAAAACAGTCTACTAGATGTATATGAAGCTGACGTATAATTCTGTTTCCCCCAAATGTGCGGTAGTTTTTCTTTTACCACTCGTATATAAACATACACTAAAAATTTCTATTTGAATGTAGTTATTCAGCATTCACATTCAGGCTTACCCTCAGAAGATCATTACTTCCGTTGAAAATCAACCGATGCCAGATATTGGTAAATGTACCAAAAAATTGATGATGAAATATTGGAAAATATTTGCCCGTGAGAGTAGGGAAAAGGGAAAATTTCCATAAGTATCGGCCTTACATCGAATTTCAATCACGAATTTGTCTGTAGAAAAATGTTCCCTCTCATTTTTTCCCCTATCCATTTTGATATAAAGCGTTGAAGTGCGAAGACATTGTTGTTCATTCGATTTTATTCCCCGAATGAAGTTATAAATGAAGCGCAAAAAAGACCATTTCACAATATAAAAATAGATACCTTTTTGGCTTTGTGCATCACACGGTGAATGCTTCGAAATATGAATAATTTTTTCTCTGCCACATTCTTTAATCCTTTGTTAGCTGGCTCGATTTCCCCCAATTAGTTATGAATCTAGCGGTTAAAAATTTTCGGAAAAAATAATCATCAAAATGGAAACCATTCAACATAATTAAATAACCAGTAATTTTCCACGGAACAAAATTAGTTGCATATGCGAAAATGCTCATTGAGATGAACGGGTACATGGAGTGAAGTCAATATGTACCACATTTATGCTTTAACGAATACATAGGTATATATTATTGAAAACGATGTTTACATTTGTCTCTTCCAACAGGTGGTGCTGTGGTTTGGTGGTATTCTCGACTTCATAATGCGAAGAGATTCGAGCCACGATTCTACCGTTTTATCAGCCGTTTATGTGGATTGGAGTATGACATGAATTGACCATCATGTGTGAAGCAATTTTATATTTGTGTGACGTGGAAATTTGGAAAGTGGGATACCTACACAAATGTATTCCTTGTCAACTGAACACGAATCAAAATTACGAGGCCCGTGCCAACATAGACTTCATGACGCTTCATAAAGGAAAGTTAATCAAGCAAATCGATTAAATATTTCGCTGAATATACAGAAGGTCATGGCGGGATTGTATCATTAAACAATGGAAAATTGTGTATCGCATACGTTTTTTAAACTTTTAGACCGAAAAAAATCGCATCATGTTCTAATTATAAATCTTATCATTTCAGGATATCTGTGCCAAAGGACCGAGATGGTAAGCGATTTTGTAATTGGAAGGTAAGGGTCCGATTTTTCATTCCACTGCAGACTGGTGTGTATGAGGTATTAGTTCACGAAAAATCTACGGAGGTTCAGACATGTTCACGTTTGACTGGGGAACAAATTCAATACTGAAATATTGGTTCCTGTATCAAAATTGCCACTTTCGTCCCCAGTAGTCCTCATGTAGCGACAGAATAACACATACTGGCAGAATAAAAATACCAACACAAAAAGAAATTGCTTGCGGGACCTACAGATGTTACTATATTTTTCTTTGACCTACTTGAAACTCTGATTAAGGCTTCAACTTCGTAATCATCTGCATTAGTGTGCTTCGCCGAGGTGAATCTTCAGTAGTTTATCGCGAGTGTCATGCCTGTAAAGTTCGCCGTATAAAGTGATGATGTTTTCAGATTTGAAAAAATATTGGCAAAATGTCTACACAATGCGACGAAGGAATTAAAGGAGAGATTATGTTCAGTTTAGGCGATGTAGAATTGTAGGGTTTCGAGGGAGTACATTTTCCTTTTGTCAAATCTCAGAAAGAATGGATCGAGATATCGCAACTGTGCAGAATTGTTGGCACTGGTGGTTTTGGGAAGGCCATAATGCAAGAATACAGAGTTCTTCTCAGCCCCGGTGAAAAGTGAAAGAGAAGGTAGATGAAATGAGAGGACGTCTAATTCAATCTGAATGTATTGGAGGAACAAATTTGAGATATCACCAGGTGCGTAGTCATATCGTAGAGGTTTAAGAATCATCTCTTTAACTGCGGTTTCCGTTCTCCTGCTTACCACTTACTTCAAGGATACGTCAAAGTTGTCGCAATGGTGCCGTGAAAGACCTGACTGGATGCCAGAATCGAGTAAAATTGTATTCACTGACGAGAACAATATCTGTATCGGTAAGACTGGTAAGGTCCAGAGCAATATATTAGGTTTTTACGCAGTACTTCCCACATAAACATAACGGCTCACCTCAGGGTGTATTGCCTTAAGGTTACATACTTACATATTTCAAATGACAGCCGCATCTACCTAGTTGTTAGGCCATAACCCTGTGGTCAGAGTGATAGCTCAACAAATACAACTTATTGTTACAGAATCCATTAACGGATAGTTGAAGGTTTATTGTTGCATGAAAATGCTAAGCCCCTTACCCCAGTTGTTGGTCTTATCATGTGAGCACTTTACCATGGCCTCCAACTAATAACCTTCTGCACATCAGTGAGACATGATTGGAACGACGCGTCTTTCTCATCCCCATCTCGCAACTACAGAAGAAAATGAAACTACTGCTAATAAACTAGGCTATTACGGGTCTTTCTGAGCAGGCGCAGGAATCGTGGGTAATAATTACGTAGAATGGTATCCGACACCTGTACAATCGATTGCATGCGCGATTTCATGTATACATTCCACAGCGTGACGTCTACAAAAGTTTTAAAGAGAGAGTCTCATCACATTTTAGAAGTCACTATTCATGTATTTTTTAACCTTTGCTCTTGAAACTGTAAATATTTTAATACTTTATGCCACGAAATATGATGTGTGATTTTTACCGACTTGATGGAACTCCTTCCTGGTGCGGGGACACTTTTTTCGCAAGTGTATTTATTACTGAAAAATGTGAATTTTGATATGAGAAAACAGTCACCGGTGATATAAAAAATAAACAGATGATGGGTTTTATTTATTTATTTATTTTTCAAAAATGGCATGGATTATAGAGTATTACTTGCACACTTTGTTTTCGATTGGAGTAAATTCTCCGTTTCTTTCGTCTTTTCTAGAAGAGAACTGACTTTTCTCTTAAAGCTTTTAAAACTCATTCTTTCAAAAAAATTAGTATGTATACTGATGCAATTACGAGACGACAACTACGGCATTTCCGAAGTCAAAATTGATTTTCTTCCCAAAAATTCTATTTGAAATTCGTAACATTTTAGTGCTGAATTTTTGTATGCAATTTTAATAGCTATTTCGGCAGTTTAAAAACTTATTCTCGATGAATCTTAACAATTATAATTTTAGAAAATGAGAAATTGATAAAAAAAACTTTTCATCTTTTAATTACGGGTTGTGCAAATACTGTACCAGTAAATTTTTTTCTCCTACGAACCTACAGTACCACTAAACCATAAGGATTTCGCTTCCACTCCTCCGACCTCCTACGAATCCTTTTACCCTCTGTCTTTTAACCCTCTTGTAGACTGCCTTGCTTCCCCAGGTCTATGGCATAACTCTTTTTATAGCTAATGAATGAATGCAAGAAT